>JALPQI010022692.1:0-21797 GCA_025490895.1 Thaumatotibia leucotreta
TGTGCTCATATTTACAAGATGTTTTATATGGTAAGACAGCTTCGTACTCTATTCATTCACATGCTACGCAGTCCATCGATTGCCTATTAATACCTACCAATATACTCATCTCATTAGTTGCTTCCAAGGAGATCTCCCTGGCACCTGTACACGTGACGCGATATGCCCAGAAGTTTATTAGGACTTTAAGATATCTAAACAAAGAATGTGTCGTGTAAGATCGGAGTGCAAGCCACCTGTTGCCCAACAGCCGCAGCACCTAGTTACCGCGAGCTGACATTCACGGGCGCTCGTGACGGCGCAGACCGAAATAACTTGCCGTAACCGACCGCATAACACGACGTAATGCTCTTTCTATTTATAGAGTCTTATAATTAAATACACAGACATTTGTATTTACCAACCGCTAGTCCGTGACGCCATCGAGGATTGCGATTCAAACGCGCGTCGCCACTCGATGACGGCCGCCCGATGTTGTAAAAGTTATTCGAAAGGAACGGTTATGGATTCAAAATAATTTTCAACAGTATCTGCCGTTATAATAAAATTATACCACAAAACATTCGAGTCGGTACAAAAACGTTGACAAAAGCAAGTTGTCGCTCGTGCCCGTTACCTTAGGCACACGTCGACGGAAGTCGGAACAGATGATTCGATGAATACGGTTTACGTCCCATTGTTGCAACTCAAACTCGTATAAAAAGTAAACCGGTCAGCAGACCTTTTATCGCTCCTCGCAGGAGGCGATGAAATTAAGTAATAATAGTAATAACAGTCAATCTCATTCATTTTCTCTTTACTCACAACAATATATGGGTTCGACTTTTTTTTGTAGATACGCAAAGGGATACCCCGACGGCGTTTTATGTAAAGGAAGGCAAGGTTACACTCACACATTTACATAGTGGTGTGTCGGCGTAAGGTGCGTTTGTAGTGGAGGGAATCCCCAACTTTTTACAAACACAATCAAAGTTATGTAATGTTTGCTCGTATCCGCCGGCGCACGGGCTGCTACCGTTGTTTGTACGAATGTTACACATAACTTGCCTCTTGTATTAGTCATAGGTCATTAACATTACCGTTAAACGGTGTTTACATTTTTACATTCAGGGCAATAAATTATTTTACCTTGAATTCGAAATTAATTTATCTGTTATTTTATTAATTTTATGGATACAAGTGTAATTCCTTCGCCTAACTACTAACCCCTAGTTAGTCGCTATTTTAAAAAGAATATTATTTTAAATTAGTAGTTTGTGCACTTTACCATAAACCAAGCAGCTGGCTTACACCTGTTAATAGGCAATTCAAAATTTCCATTGTAAACGTCACATGTTGCGCAGAAGAGGGCGAAGGTGTAATTGCCGTTATTGTGTAATGTTAGGCCGTCGGTTGGCAATGACATAATACTGATGCAAAGTGGGTGAATGCGCCGCTTCTACCGGCCTGGAATCCGGTCACATTCCTAACGGTCTGCACTTGCACTCTAGTGCTTGCAATTATATCATAACGCATTTCAATTCATGATTGTCATAATATATTTAAATGGAATTCTACAATCAATTGACGACTAAGATGTTGGATATAGATTGTGGAATGGGTTTGTGTTCGCATAGAAAACTTTAATCCTATTAAGTACATGCATATTATTATATATGTATCTTTAAGAGGGATTGCTCTATAGTGCTCATGCCACTGGCCCAAAGCCGATTGAGAAATTCACGATCTTCGTATATATCTTTTAATTTAATTGCGTATGTGTGCCGGTTTCCTCACGATGTTTTCATCCACCGAAATTTTGTGATACACATCACCTGATTTTGCTTAGAAATGAGTTCTGAACAAAGTCGAATGTCTGATCTAAACCACTCAATTACCACTGCTTCTTGCATTGTTGCACACAAAACTCATAAAAGTATCCTAGTACGTATGCACATCACGTTCTTATGCGATAGCAATAAAATCATGGTTCGTTCCTACTTACAGGTCAATGTACCTACTCATATTTATAGATATCTACATTTTACCCGATTCGCAAAAAGTCAGATTCTCAGAATGTCGGATTCGCAGAATGCCAGATTCGCAAAAAGTCAGGTTCTCAGAATGTCAGATTCGCAGAATGCCAGATTCGCAAAATGTCCGTTTCTCATACCGCTCTTATGTGCTGCCATTGGCCCAATGCAAATGGGGGCGAATCAAGGTCAACCATACTGCGGCTAGGCGAGCCAAATGGCGGCACTCTCCGTCAAATGGCTGTTAACACTATGGGCCTTCTCTCACGAGGCGACTCTCAAGCGATTTGTATCCTACGCGTCGCTTGTGAGTAGCCGCCATATTAATTCACTACGTTGGGCGTATGCCCAACGTAGTGAATTAATGGTACTGGTAGTATTACCAGTGCTTTAATTCTAGTTCTGTAAAAAAGAGGGTTCCCCCTCCCTCTCCTCTAACGGAAGATAGTTGGAAAACGAAAACGACGGAGGACGGGACGGGGGGTAGGGGTGTAGACAAATGATTCGACACAAGAACAGCGTTTAGACTGTCTTTCTTGGGCTCACGAACAAGAAATGTTGCCTCTGTATGTCTTTCTCACGAAAATTCAAGTGCTAAAGAGAGAAAGTGACAAAATTTCGATTATTCAATAAACGTAATTTGGTAATCTTTCCTTATAAAGTTTAATTGTTTCAGATAAAGTGTGAATCTTAAACCAAGACTGATAGTTATTACACGAAAACTAACATCCATATTCCACATTTGTAATGTTTCGTTTCAAAAACCTTAAATAAAAAAACTACACGTTATAACTGTTACTTATAAAAATAAAAATATATCATTAGTTGGTACCTACTCTGTCTAAAAAATAACATAAGTTGGTACAAGCAGCATCATATAGTTGATAGCATCCAAAGTAGTCAAATAGTTCGGTACACCATATAAATTCAATGATGTATCGAACTTTATGAATACGTTTGATGCATGATGCTGACCTTGATTCGCCCCCATTTGCATTGGGCCAATGGCAGCACATAAGAGCGGTATGAGATTATGAGAAACTGACATTTTGCGAATCTGGTATTATGCGAATCTGACCTTATCAGAAACTGACATTTTGCGAATCTGGCATTCTGCGAATCTGACATTCTGAGAACCTGACTTTTTGCGAATCTGGCATTCTGCGAATCTGACATTCTGAGAAACTGACTTTTTGCGAATCTGGCATCATGCTAATCTGACATTCTGCGTTCCTGGCATAAAGCGTCAGAATCAACCGGAGGGTGGGCTGCAAACTCATGGTTGCGATAGGCGACTGATCTCTCGTTTTTGTATCTGTAAAGATACGTTGTAACATTAGAATATTTAGTTATATACCTACTTTGCACAATTTTATTTAAACCGGTACTCATACTAAACGACGTTGGGGTGGTTAAAAAAATTTTTTTTTATTTACACCAGGTTTTTTCTATTCGTTTTATTTTTATCTAGGTACTGGTTTTATGTATGAATTATTTTTGTTTATTTAAATATAAATCGTACTATTACTGTAAACACTAGCTACCTGCACAAATCAGGTTGACAGAGTACTGTACTAAACGGGTTCCCTCTATCTGGAATAACTTTTTTTGTCCGAAACGCTTAGGACATAACAGACTTTTGGCATAAATAACAATACATATTTCGAACATTATTTTGTCCGAAACAATCTTGGCATATCACTATTTACGCCGAGTGTTATAAGAAAGAAATTAGATTTGCATTTTTTTTGGGCATATAGCCACATGTTCAAAACTTTCATTTTTCGTCAGGCAGAATTTGTTGTGAGGGTAAAAATTTCTGCAGTGAGCGAGCGAAGCGAGCGAACAAACCCTTCCGGGGCAGATCCGGCAGATCCGACTCGGATAGGTTAGGTTAGAAGACTAAGGCTTATTTTTTTTTAGCAACCTAGAAAGTACTCAGCTCAGTAACACAGTAAGTAACGTACAGAATATTACTACTACCTCGATTATATTGAGAGGTTGTAATTTCTCTGTTATGCTAAAACAAACTATGCCGATACTTTTTATGCACATCCAGATTATGCCTCATCATAAATAGGAGCATCGAAATTATGCTCGAGTAATATTCGAACAACTCGAAATCTGCCACAACGAAATACTAAAGTTGAGTATGCCACAACAGTTTCTGCACAAAGCCCATTATGAATTTATGACTACATAGTTTATGTCATATAGAATTATTCATAAAATAATTATGCCACAACAGGGTGAACCTAATGGGAAAATGTTTATAAATAAACAATTTATTTCAAATAACTTTATGGGTATAGATAGATTAATCTACTGGACGACTTTAGGAGGATAAAATTTCGAAATAAAAATCGTTATGAACATTGTAGGTAGAAGTATAATTATTAGTAAGAAAAAAAGTATGAGATAAAATTTTCGGTGTAATGATGATTATGAGTAAAAAACGGTATTAGTAAAATTATTCGAAGAAAAAATTGTATAAGTACCAATATGGACCCATTCTTTCTATTTAATCATAGCAACCTCTTAATTAATTAATAAAGCTAATCTTTTGTATAAAAGACTTTTTTGAATAATCGAACTAGAAAAGACTAAGAAGCGAGAATATAATACCAATAATTTTTTTTATACATTCATGAACCAACCTAAACGACGTGTAATTGACGATGTCACAAAGTAATCAGAATCAAAATAGTTATTGCGATATCTCAATATTACATGCGCAAACTCGACAACAATTCAATTCGTCGAGTTGTACTCGTATTCCTACCTACAACAAACTGTATCGTCTCCCAATTATCCTGTTTCGGCCACGAAGCATGAAGCAGTTGGATATAAAACGCTTCCGAACCACATTCACTCCTCATTTTACACTTTGGCATTGCTTTTTCAAAAGACTTACCTCTGTGTTCACTCACTGAGTGAACCTTTGAAGGTAAACGAAGTGTAGCAATGTAAAACAAAACTCAAAGGCAAATGAGCTTTAAATAAAAAACCGCTTGGCTTGGCTTAGATAGCGAAAAAGGAATTAGAGCATTGCTTCTATGTTCCAATCTCAAAATAAGTTGATCCGTTGCGGAACATTTTAGATATAGGTATTTCAATGGTGTTCCAGTATATTATGTACAAGTAAATTGCTCCTAAATATTACGTTGTGCTTTTACAAAATAGTAGATTGTTATAGATTAGCTTAAATTCACCCGTGATAGCTCGAGAGTGAAATGGGTGCCTTCGCCGGAGGTAACACTATTTTTAATCCCGACTGAGAAAAGAAAAAAACTACATGCAAGATTAAGCATAAAACTGATACATAAACTTAAAGTGTGAAGACTGTGTATGAAAAATTAAGGTACGAAGATGGTCATTTTAGAACCAAAAATGTAATTGAATAAGTCAACTCCATTTATAGCTGAAACTATTCTTAATTATGACAATATCAAAAAAAAACTTGAAAAACCTTTAAAAATCAATCTGATAACGGCCCACCCCGTTTAAAATAAACCGGCGATCTGATATGAGTTATATGTCACTAGTGGAAGCGGACTATCAGAAGTGAAGGAAATATGAAAAATAATGATCGTGCATTTTAAAATAAACATTAGAAAATATTCCTAAGCGTTTAAAACAATTTATAATCCTATGAAGCTATGACTTATTAGAAGGCTTAAGGTCTTCCTTAATTCCTCATTTTAAAACCACATAGCGATTACGGAACTTGTTCCTCTGGTTAAGCTTAAGTACTTGTGGTTCGGACAAGTGATCCTTTACCCCCCTGCCTTTCCGACAAATGCCTCCCTTTACTGGGCTGACATTTATGAGACAAGGTTTACGTTTTGAAGCCAGTACATTTTGTTTGGCAGTGGAATTCGTTGTTACAATAGTTTTTTGCGTCATTGCAGTAGGTATGCTTGTTAGTAAGCATATAGAATGCATGGAGGGCGTAGGTGCGCAGTCCGCGCACCGCCGGCCAATTACTCCATAAATCAATACGGATGTCGCCCTATGCGGTGGTTCTTTGTTCCAGCAGACTGGAGATCCATGGCCCGTCTCAGTGGCTTCAGCTCCGGAAAACTCGCAGAGGTATCGCGAGGCCGGATGATTACTTATTAACGTAGGTGGAGGCTGGTTGGCAGCACGGGCGGGCCGAGCCGAGCTCGTCGCGCGATCGATGCCGTGTCGGCCAATAGCGCGCCGCCGCCCCCCGGCTTCGCGCCCTGCGCAACCCTCGCCGCACCCCCCCGCGCACCGCACCTCCACAACACCGCCCCCATAAATCATTGAATCCGCCATAAAACACCCCCGATGTTCGTAAAAATGAAACTAATTGCGGACACAATTCTCATATCTTCTAGTAAAATTACCTACATCCGAGAACCGGGCCGGAAAGTAGTTGGAAAAGTTGCGGGTTTCATCTAAAACATTTACTGCGAACAAAGCGAACACCGCTCCCCGTCACTCTTTTACCTCCTAGCGGGGCTCGTGCGAATAATTGAATTTCCATCATAGAACAAAATGAAAACTGAAGCGAGGCGACTTTGTTAGCACAACGAATTATTTCGGACGTCAATTTATTAGACATGTTATCTCGATGGAATTTAGTATTACAGATAAACTTATTTTATTATTTACTGTAGGTATTATTTGAGATGAAAGGGTAGGCAAAATGTTTGGTAATACTTTAATAAAACATTGGTCTGACAACGTCGTATGCCGAGTTAGTCGTCGTCCCAGGTGACAGTCTATTTGTTTACTCTGTTTACATACCCGTACTCGCGCCCGTAGCCGACGGAACCTTGGTTTAAGTAATTGTATGAACAGTTTTGCTTCGTCGTTCCTGTGAGCTTACGTATCTATAATGGTATTGATGTAATGAAACATTGTAATCTTTAAGCATGAAGTACGGTTGTTTACTTACGTATATGGCATAATGTAAGGCTTGCTGGAAAATAATAGAGAATAATATGATAAGCATGAGTTTATTTGGATTGAAAAATTCGTTACAAGGCATTCTTTCGAAATCGTGCAGCTAGGAATGTACCTAATATATTTATCGTCTTAGTGATAGATAGGTATTCTCTTCTCGGTATGAAATGTGCCAATGAATTGTAAGTTACCTGCTTTATCTTTACCATTAAAAAAAGCCAGTTTCATATCTATACACCTCCAGGTACCTAACTCCAAACCAAACGCTAAAATGAATCGATTTCCAACGCTGATAAGTAAATTGAACAGTTAGGACATAAGAAATTCGCTCACGTCAGTGTGGTACTGAAAAAAACACGGTGTAGCACGAATACCTACTATAATGTAAAGATTTTTTCTCAAACTTGCTACGGAATGTTGATGTTACTTACTTTAAATGAAACCCGGAAATACTATGTTTCCAGTGTCATATGCTAAGATGATATGTAAAGAGATTTCATGTATTTATTTCACACCTAGGAGTGCAAACTGACTGTCTTTTGTTTTGAAACGTCAAATTGTGACACAAGGTCTTCAGCCACACATTCAGCCACAGAAAAAAAATAACCTTAGAACTGATGTCTATACCACCAGGTAAAAGAATACCTCAAACAGATTAAAAAAAAAGTTAGGCGCGAATGTTTTTTTTTATGTTTTATGATACTGTACTATTGGTATATTTACAAATGAAATAGTATGGTTCGGCGAAATCAGTTTGTTTTATTTCATGGCAAGTTGGAGAAAAGCACTATACAAATCTCGGCGAGAAACAGGGTTACAGGCCAAGTAGATATATCTGGCCGAAGGAACTGAGGCCTCTACTTGGCCTGACTTCGTTTCCCGTCCTCTATAGTAATGTACTATTTTTGCTACTAATGTTGTATCTTCTATTTGTCTGGTGTCCCACTGGGAACAGCTTATATGCCCCCTGTGTTTCAAATTATGTTGTGATCTAGTAAGCAACTTTGGGCATAGGTTATATGCCCCCCAGTGTTTTAATCATGTGATCTAATGTAATGTATGTTGTTTATAGCCACCGCGAGGTTTCGGCGGGCCTCCGTACGGCGCGGGCGCCCCGGGGCAGCCGCCGGCCGGGTACGGGCCTCCGGGCTCGTACCCTCAGCGGTACCCACCTCCTGGCCCGCCGGGAGCACCCAACTCCAGGCCGCCTTTCTCCTCGCATCCGGTTAGTATAGAAAACAGGATTTACAGGATATCAAGCACGGGGAGTTTTTTGTTACAGCTGAAATTACTGTTATATTGCACCTACATCAACTCCAAAAAATTGTATCACACTCTTTAGTGACTTGGGCGGCACAACTAGTGCAAGTAACTAAAGTCTGGTAGTTTCATTTTCACACATCGACTAGTTACAAAACTTGAACCTTCTTTTTTTAAGAGAGTGTTTACTTGTGATAAAAGATTCCGCTGCATTCGAAATTGTAATCACATATTTCAATATAATTAAAATTTAATCAGTACAGGAGGTATATTACAATTTCTTATTTATGTTCTTGTTCTCACATGGATAAAGATGTTTTGAGAACCCCAAATTGTTGTACGAAGTTGTCTAAGAAACTAGACTAAAGTGACTACCACCTTTTATACGTTAATACAAATAATAAACTGGCAGACCTTTTTTTCTAATTGTACCAAATACACGCCTATTTATAAACACGATTAACTCTTTCTACTATTGTTGTAGATATTAACTCTGACAACCAATATACGGATTGATCGCATTGTGTCGAATGTCCCTTTGATCTTTTCATCTTGACCGAGTACAAACGCAATACAGCATTATGCAGATTGTAATTTGCGTCTATGTATCACATTATGTGTATGCAAGCCGCAGATTAATTCTGATTGATAGCTCAGATATGTGGGGATTAGGGTCAATAACCTGAGAACATATGTGCGTGTTAGCATAATAACAGGCTACCCGTAACTTGATGCCTAATCTACATCATCTTTATTAATATGACTGTTTAGCATTCAATCATGCTTCAATGAGTTAATGTATGTATGACATTTATTTGTTTGATACCTTTTATCTAGCTAGATCGTTAGATTGTCTTAATAATGCGTACGTTAAGAAGATTAATGTGATTAATTCTACTGTAAGCTTAGGTCTAATAAAGAAACTCGCATACTATACCGTCGCCGCCGAGGCATTATTACACGATTCATATTTAAGTCCCAAAGTAGAGAGCCGAGTCGAACGTTTTCTCAGAATCGTTGAGCCGGCGGCGGCGGCGCGTCGGAGCCTCATCCACTCAAACGAACATAACGTTCTATCATACTTAAGCTTCTTTTAGCGCGGCTCTAAATCCAATAGGCATAGGTTCTAAGTTGGCTCGGCAGCGCAAGATACGCTCGAATGACGTAAGCCGCTTCGCGCTCGCTGACGTAAGCTCGTTGTGCAACGGAGGTACGGCTTGAAGCAGGGCTCTTGGAGCGAATTCGTGTAGAAATCGGAGTTAAGAAACGGCCTGAATAGGCGGGAGGACAGCTCCGAGGCAAGGGCTAGAGCAGGCTGTCATTAGAGATTAATAATACCTTTACACTCGTAACATGTTAGAAATAATGCACTATTTTGTAAATTTTCGTCAGCACAGTGTCGTAGTGTCTAATGTTTATTCAACATCGATTTTGTGGTATTAACACATTTATCAAATTACCCTTAGATGTTTACATAATTCCAACTAAATATGGGCTATATTAGAGCAGTCTCCGTCACATCACAGTATTCTGGTGATTCCCTAATAATACAGGCTGACGTTAGCTATTGGATAAAACCTGAAGCCCCATTTAGGTGTGCTAGGGTAGAGAAGGGCTAGTTGAGCAGTCGGGTAAGTTGAACAACTTGAATGTCTTGGAAACTATACATAGGCTAGGACATTAAATTGCAAAAAGAGAGGTCTAGTGGAAATAAACACCTAACCTATCACAAGTTCATATGTGGAGAACGACATGGTGGCAAAAATCATCTATATTTTTTTGATCATAAAAGTAAAATATTGAAGCTTGGATCTTTCGTCTAGATCTACTATAAGAAGTGCTACCAGTAATATCTGTTGATACTACTAATACCTACATAGTCAGTTTCTATCTAATTGTACCTAATAACTTTTTTTTATATATTTTTTTATCATTATATATTAATTATAAAATTTATAAAACAAGTCCTGGAATTAGTTGAGCAGTTTGCAAAGGGAAATTGATCAATGGAATTTAGTATAGATGTTTTTTAAAACTGGCTTTTATTGTTTTTTTTTATCATAAACGGCTTTTTAGGGTGTTTTCAATTCTAGTTAATAATTATTCTGCAAAAAAAGTCGTACAAAAAAAATTGCATGATCATGTTAAAAAGGCTAATGTTTCTATGTAATTTTAGCTTGCTCAACTACACCCCGGTATCGGGGCAAGTTTAGCATATCTGACCTTCGTCACTTTAAGATATTTTTCTGTGAAATTTTAAACAATAAAAAAAGTGTCCGGAGACGTTTTTTCTCTATTCAATTTCCTATCAAAATTACAAAGCGATAAACTCAAATGTGGTCAACTAGCCCCTCTCTATCTAGAAATGGTAGACCATTTTCACCATTTCTTACTTGACAATTAAAATATTTGTCCAGTGTACAATTAAATGTAATGGAATGGAGCGGACACATTAAATTAATCGTTATTTTTTGTAGATATTGATACAAAACAATATAAAAATGTGTTTTGTAACGATAGTTTTAAGAAATCCGAAAAAAATTGGGTTAATATGAAAACCAATATTTTTTACTTTCGAAAATGCCATCATATTCTGGTTCACCTATACAGTATTTTTTCAAATTATTTTTTTTTGGCTTAATCATACCTATTGAACATATTGTGAAAACACAAATCAAATTATTTATTAACTAAATATTTTGATTTGTACTTTTAATTTTTCTCCAGTAGTCACACTACTTAATACTATATGAATTATAAATATTAGATGTCATATACCAAAGAAAAACGACCAAGATCACCTATGTCCGAGGTGGGGATCGAACCCACGTACTCAGCTTTCGCGGCTGATGCCTGTACCCCTCGGCCACTCGGTCTTAGCAACCACCGGTCAAATTTCTCGGGTATATGCAATCCCTTACAAGGCTAGGCGCCTTTGACCATTCTCTAAGGGCAAGCACTAACTACATGCCTACACCTCCTATTAGAATACTTTACAGTTTTCTAGAATAGCTAGAGAGAGATGGTGCTGCCATCTATTGAACATATTGTGAAAACACAAATCAAATTATTTATTAACTAAATATTTTGATTTGTACTTTTAATTTTTCTCCAGTAGTCACACTACTTAATACTATATGAATTATAAATATTAGATGTCATATACCAAAGAAAAACGACCAAGATCACCTATGTCCGAGGTGGGGATCGAACCCACGTACTCAGCTTTCGCGGCTGATGCCTGTACCCCTCGGCCACTCGGTCTTAGCAACCACCGGTCAAATTTCTCGGGTATATGCAATCCCTTACAAGGCTAGGCGCCTTTGACCATTCTCTAAGGGCAAGCACTAACTACATGCCTACACCTCCTATTAGAATACTTTACAGTTTTCTAGAATAGCTAGAGAGAGATGGTGCTGCCATCTATTGAACATATTGTGAAAACACAAATCAAATTATTTATTAACTAAATATTTTGATAAAAGTACAAATCAAAATATCTCTCTCTAGCTATTCTAGAAAACTGTAAAGTATTCTAATAGGAGGTGTAGGCATGTAGTTAGTGCTTGCCCTTAGAGAATGGTCAAAGGCGCCTAGCCTTGTAAGGGATTGCATATACCCGAGAAATTTGACCGGTGGTTGCTAAGACCGAGTGGCCGAGGGGTACAGGCATCAGCCGCGAAAGCTGAGTACGTGGGTTCGATCCCCACCTCGGACATAGGTGATCTTGGTCGTTTTTCTTTGGTATATGACATCTAATATTTATAATTCATATAGTATTAAGTAGTGTGACTACTGGAGAAAAATTAAAAGTACAAATCAAAATATTTAGTTAATAAATAATTTGATTTGTGTTTTCACAATATGTTCAATAGATGGCAGCACCATCTCTCTCTAGCTATTCTAGAAAACTGTAAAGTATTCTAATAGGAGGTGTAGGCATGTAGTTAGTGCTTGCCCTTAGAGAATGGTCAAAGGCGCCTAGCCTTGTAAGGGATTGCATATACCCGAGAAATTTGACCGGTGGTTGCTAAGACCGAGTGGCCGAGGGGTACAGGCATCAGCCGCGAAAGCTGAGTACGTGGGTTCGATCCCCACCTCGGACATAGGTGATCTTGGTCGTTTTTCTTTGGTATATGACATCTAATATTTATAATTCATATAGTATTAAGTAGTGTGACTACTGGAGAAAAATTAAAAGTACAAATCAAAATATTTAGTTAATAAATAATTTGATTTGTGTTTTCACAATATGTTCAATAGATGGCAGCACCATCTCTCTCTAGCTATTCTAGAAAACTGTAAAGTATTCTAATAGGAGGTGTAGGCATGTAGTTAGTGCTTGCCCTTAGAGAATGGTCAAAGGCGCCTAGCCTTGTAAGGGATTGCATATACCCGAGAAATTTGACCGGTGGTTGCTAAGACCGAGTGGCCGAGGGGTACAGGCATCAGCCGCGAAAGCTGAGTACGTGGGTTCGATCCCCACCTCGGACATAGGTGATCTTGGTCGTTTTTCTTTGGTATATGACATCTAATATTTATAATTCATATAGTATTAAGTAGTGTGACTACTGGAGAAAAATTAAAAGTACAAATCAAAATATTTAGTTAATAAATAATTTGATTTGTGTTTTCACAATATGTTCAATAGATGGCAGCACCATCTCTCTCTAGCTATTCTAGAAAACTGTAAAGTATTCTAATAGGAGGTGTAGGCATGTAGTTAGTGCTTGCCCTTAGAGAATGGTCAAAGGCGCCTAGCCTTGTAAGGGATTGCATATACCCGAGAAATTTGACCGGTGGTTGCTAAGACCGAGTGGCCGAGGGGTACAGGCATCAGCCGCGAAAGCTGAGTACGTGGGTTCGATCCCCACCTCGGACATAGGTGATCTTGGTCGTTTTTCTTTGGTATATGACATCTAATATTTATAATTAATCATACCTACTTAAATTACCTAATGTATTTTCTCCTGGTAGTCAAGATTTAATAAAGTGGCAAGAAAAAATATAACGTGCAAAAAATCCGATAGGAAGCAAGCGTCTGCGATTTATTATTTGATTCAGTTTATTTCTAATTCTCCTTTAGCCGTAATTTGTTTGCCATTTTCCAGTCTGCCAATTTCATTCACCCGTGGTATAAAAAGATACTATTCTCCGGTCACTTCCGCTTGACTATTTGATTGGATATAAAATATATTTTTTCTGGTAATGCCTTCATCCGTAATTTAATTTTACAATTAGGTACCCGGGTCATTTGCAGAAAAAGTGTACCTTTTAATGTTACGAAAATAAGTATGTAAATTGAGATTTCTCAGTTTAGTTACTCCCATACTAAAGGTATGAAATATTCTGTAACAAATTTGAGAATTTTTTTATCAGTTTCGTTACATTTCGTTTCATACATTTAGTATGGGAGTAACTAAACTGAGTAATCTCAATTTACAGCGGTAGCACACCTCCGCCGCGGAACTGAAGTAGCGAAACCGCTGACATTTCGCCACAGTTTGTCCGTTGTGAGACGAGCGAAATAATAGCGAAACTGCCTGTTCTAGCGCGTTGAACTGACGATGCATATATCTCTCTCTCGCGGAACATTGGCGATCTGCTCCGATGTCGCGCATACCTCCGCGACTTTTCCGCCACTTTTTGAAGTTTCGCGTTTGTTTCGCAAGCGAGTTGTAGCTGTCGACAGATTTTTCATGGCGGAACAGTGAAAAATTGTAGAAATAGATATTGAATTCACCAAAAAACTAATACAAGAGGTCAAGAATGAACTTTTGATCAATATTTAACTGTCAAAAGTTAATTCTTCGAAATCGGCAACTATATAATATACTAACTTAGTTATAAGGACTATAAAAACTACTCCCTAAATTTCGTATTTTGCTTTGTAATGTCCGGCTTCAACGGGTTGTGTAGTTCTTCAAAACTTTGTGGGCTCATTCTGAAATATGTATAAAGACGATCTTCATGCGACTCAAATTCTTTACGTAATTGGTTTTCGCCTAACTGTTTCATCTTCTTATTATAATCTCGTGCACCCAGATTCTACGTCTTTTAATGTTAATGTCATTTCTTCTTTTCTGAAAGCGACGACATTTGGTTTCTATTGCTAGAATAACACCAACGATCGCATAGGAACTTTTCGCCGCGAAACTAGAGTACGATTCCGCGGCATGTGTAGTAACGTTTCGCCGCGAAACTTGTGTTGCGGTTTCGCGTTCTCGTTTTCGCAGCGGAGGTGTGCTAAAGCCCTTACATACTTATTTTCGTGACATTAGGGACAATTTTTTTTGTTTCATAACATAACTGAAAAGTACGCACGACGCCGAGTAAAATGATGTATTACAGTCCATGATCGCAAAAAAAATTAAAAGGTACACTTCTTCTGCAAATGACCCACCCGTGACTTTTATAAGCATCCAATGTATTCATGATTCTTACATTATACAGGGTGTTCGTGTTGATTTGCGTTAAATTCGACACGTTACTTGGGAAGTTGGGACAGTAATAAATGTATCAGTTTTTGTTAAATAAAAAAAATACGTTTTTATACATAATAAATGAAATAGTAAGTGTGAGAGAACCTTGTCCACTCACTTGCTTCATGTAGCTTTTGTTACATGTCATCACTCTTATTTTACATGGACATACCCCCTTATTCATAAACGTTTATTAACTTAACAAGCCGCTAATAATTGTTTGTCCCTTTCGATCTTAACAATGTGTCCATAAGAGCAAAAGAGACAAACAATTATTAGCGGCTTGTTAAGTTAACAAACGTTTATGAATAAGGGGGTTAGTCTATCGCAAAAATCAAAGCAAGTGAGTGGTTAAGAATAACATAAAAGTTAATCTCAGGTGACTGACGGCATATGTTATAATCACCAAATAAAAAATTTAAAAAACCGACTTCAACCGGTTTCTCCAAGATTCCCGATTTCTTTCCATCATTGGTTTCCTCAAATCCTGCTTTCTGAATGCAAATTCTTGTAAATGAATGAAAATTACCAAAAGCGCCATACATGTACCTATAACAATTGAAGAGATCCCTCGATTTCTCCAAGATCCCATCATCAGACCGCAACTTGGTGCCAACGGGACCATCTCGGGGTAATACACGTTCGATCACAAAAAGAAATTTTAAAATCGGTTCACTATTCTCGGAGATATCGGGTAACATACATACAACAAAAAAAAAAAAATTCAGTCGAATTGAGAACCTCCTCCTTTTTTGAAGTCGGTTAAAAATAAGTAACATTTGAATGTAATAAAGGTTGCAATACACTTATTCAGTGATTTAACGTATTTTTTAAATAACTCAATAACAGTAACAGTTAAAACACTAATTTCTTAGTGAAATTAATTATATGTATTTGACCTAAATAAGCTTCCATTAAATTAAAAGCAAATGAAGAAAAACATCCTGTATTTAACTGTAATGGGAGGCATTATACATATACAGGATGGAAAGGGACGACGTTCCTTCCCGCTACCGACCGAGTCTACCAACCATTACGATCAACTTTCAGTATGGGACCAACATCGAAAGTGTACATGGAAAATTGACTTTTCCATACTATTGAACTCTAACTAATCACTCACTTTGTATGAGAAGTTAATTTTTTTTTTAATATTTCGATGTTGGTCCCATACTGAAAGTTTATCGTAATGGTTGGTAGACTCGGTCGGTAGCGGGATGGAACGTCGTCCCTTTCCACCCTGTATATACCTGTATACAGATCACATAAACATGTATACAGGGTGTTTTTTTTTCGACCGTTCAAATTCTACGTAGTGAATGTGTAGGTCATACTGACCAACTTTTACTATGGGGACAAAGTCGAAATCGCGAAAAAAAAATCAGCTGTTTCATACATTTCGGCCGGCGTAATCCCGCCAATTTGTATGAAACAGCTGATTTTTTTTTCGCGATTTCGACTTTGTCCCCATAGTAAAAGTTGGTGAGTATGACCTACACATTCACTACGTAGAATTTGAACGGTCGAAAAAAAAAACACCCTGTATGTATAATTCTAATCTGCGTCATAACGCCGGGTCTTATAATCCCAGTGCACTCAAATCTGTGTAATAAGAACGTCGTAACAAATTTATGAGAGGATTCTTTCGATACATATTTTTGCACTTGACTGTACAAAATTAATTATAATAACTATTCATAGGTACCTAGTGTACCTATTTGTGTATGAACTACTAGAGATGTCGTGTCGTTCGTTAGACATGCGGCCGTATGATTTCATAATAGAGATAGAAAATCCGCCATGCTGAGGTACCGTAAAGCCGGGTTACTTTGGCCCTAGGGGGTAAATTTGGCCCAAAATTAAATTTATCATAAAACCAAAGCATAGCGTAAATTAGATGATTTATTGTTATCAGGCGTTTTAGATATGAATTTTGCATCCCGACACGTACTAGAATTGTTAATTTTAAATAAGTCTGCCCGTCTGCCTAACTTTTTGTGTATCACATATTTTATGCAAAAACTGCTTAACCGATTAAATCATGAAGTAAATAACTAAATAGTTTTTAATACAAAAAAAACTTTAATGGTAGTTTGGTATCTTAAAGTTGCAAAAAGCACAGCATAATAATGTTATATACCGATGAAATTTAGGACAAACGTTAGAATTAAACGAAATAAGAAGTATATGAAAAGACTTTTATGATGGAGGTGTAAATTTATATCACAATAATTATTTTTGTTCACATTTGTCATTTTGATGAAATCTTAATTTTACTGCAATAAAACAAACATTGTATAAGAGAAAGTGGTGTTGTTTTATACGTAATTTGTCTAAACATGTTACTTATTTTCATAATTAATAATCGTTACGCTTCAACACGAAAAAAAGCTATGGGCCAAAGTAACCCTCCTGAATGTATTACTTTAGCCCAAACTTTACAAACAGAAAAAAATTCTTGTATATTATTTTATTAAAAAGCAAGTGTGTTAATTACTTGATTACACTCTTAACTTTACTTATAATTTATAAATTCAAGCATAAAAGTGTTGTATTACAATTAAATCGAATGAGAAGTAAAACCTATCATTTTTTTGGGACAAATTAACCCGGCTTTACGGTATTTTATTGTTTACTGAATCCTGCCACATAACGTGTTCGTAGTTATACGTATCGCGAGTTTTAGAAAGATTTGTTTAAAACTGCAATATAAATTTTCATTAATTTAATAACTTTATCTATTAATTAACCTTCAAAAACCATTACGAGTAGTTTTAAAATAATAGGTTCTTTCAAGTTCCCTTTTTAGGCTAAACCCTTGCGATATAATTAGCAAACCATACATAAAGTTGTTGTCAATCTCCATTGTCGATAAATTGGAATTATTGTTGAAAATAGGAAAGACAGTTGGTTGTCAGGGAACGTAATTAAGGGCTCGTATTGCACGCTCATTATCGCGTAAGGCAATATATGATGCGAGGCGATTTGCATTTATTCGTGGATTGAATTATCATATCGTTCACCGAATATCGATTGGTTTTTCAATAATATAAAGTTGCCATAGTGTTTTATTATTTAGCAGTGTTATGAAGATACGATACGATGATGAATAATATATAAATAAACAAAACCACAATGATAAAACTTTGCAAAGCTTGAGTTGCTTGGACTCTTATTACAATTTTCTAAAAGCACGTAATAGTAGATTACATGCCAAGGCCGTTTAAGTGCGAAACGTGTAATCGTGTAACATGTAATCCGAGGCTTTTCCATTTAACGGCCGAGATGTGTATACTATTTTTCTGCTCAACGGAGACGGCAGGCGTCAACTTAGTTTAGCGATGCGGCTGGCAATGTGCTCTTTTTCGGCCGGACGACAGAAAAACTATTTTTCTCTTACTTCCAATAAAATGTTGACATTACGCACGTCAAATTGGACTAGGAAGTACCATGTGGCTGGTTCGATGACTGAACTTGATATATGTATAATGGCATTTCATAACTACTTGCCTGCTGCAGTTCTAGGACTGCGAAGTACCGGAAGCAACCTGCTTTTGACAAGTGACAAAAATATTCTTGCATTTCACTGTCAAAACTGGAACATAGAACTAATGTAAATTTTACCAGGTAAAGGATTACCTCAAACAGAAAAAAAATGACGCGTAAGTTGTTTGTTTTAATATTGTAAATTCGTTTGTACTGTGAAATTGACTTTATTATTTCATTGCATGTTTCAGAGCTTCGTCTGGAAACCAATCTTAGCAGGCTTTGTATCTTTAATCCTATTGGCACCGTACGCCACGACAGCGCTACACGGCCGTGGCAACAATACATGCGTTTTGGCATAACTGTCAAAGGAGAAATAAGTAAACATTTAAACGTAATAATTTAAATTCAATGTTATATTATAAAAACTCCATTAGTTAGACAATTCTGGATTCTGGATGATATTCATATTGTTAATAACATAAACATTGCTGTTTTGAGTTAGATATGAGCTTTCTTGTCACTGAAACGGGGTTTGGCTGTACGAACCCACGAAATCATTTTTCAAACTGAGACGCAAAAGAAAAGCAAAAATTTGGTGTTTGCTGGACATGTACTTGAGGTTCAAGAAATTCGCCAATCGACATGGCCATCTATATGATCAAAGGTCGATTGATTCGCCAAACCTCCGTTACAGCGATGGTGTACAAAACAACCGTGGCCGTAAGCAGATTTTTATGTTTCGATGCCGTTTAACAAGGGTCCATCAGGACAGGAACAAAGTAATTCGCCATATTAAGTCTTAATTTAATATCAAATTAGCAAGGATCGGACAAACGCCCGTCATTTTGAAAACTTAACCCTGTGCCGTATGGTAGAGACTTCCTTATCTTATGAATGTTATGATGTTAACATATTTTATTAATTTAAGATATTTATTTATTTATTTAAGATATTTTTTTATAATACGAACACAAAGTATCTATTTAGGAGATCTCAACTATTTCTTAGATACTTGTGCACACCATAATTATTTGAAACGTGGTTGCAACGATAATTAACATACGCGATATAATTTGTTTAAATCGTTTTATTTCATGAATAAGTAATAACTATCGCGGTAACTGAAGAAGATAATTATGCACTCATTAGATCAAAATGCAATATCAAAAATTCTTAGTCATTTATTTGTCATAAATTCACAATCAGGGTACATAAAAGTAAGAAGGATTTGGAATCTCCTAAATAGTGATAGTGTTATAAAAAAATATCTTATAAAATAAAATATGTTAACATCATAAGATAAGGAAGTCTCTACTATACGGAACAGGGTTATTTTTTCGAAATGACGGGCGTTTGTCCGATCCTTGCAAATTAGTCCTGTTTCAAGTATAATTTTAAGGTATGGTGACTTACTTTTTTCTTTTTACGGCAATGTTCCACTTATTTCTTTGTTCTCCTTTCCATCATGCTGTTGGAAATCGAAAAAAAAATCCCAAAAATAACATGTTTTCATAACATCTATGAACAGTCGGGTTCAAAATTGCATGGAAAGTTTATGAATGATTGAAAGAAAACTGGTTATTTGGTGCTAAGCTAATACAAAAAAAAAACATAATCATAATCTACATAGGTCACTAAGCTCTGAAATGGAATTCGAGATCAAAAATGTAAACAATCTATAACAATGACATGACATTACAAAGTCAATGTTATAGTGACATTCCAGGGGTATAAAACGTTTTATATCGAATGTAGTTTTTAACACCTTTGTAAATTAACGTCGCATTTTGAGATTGGTTTTTTATTTTATTTAACACTTCACTTACAACTATCCTTACAGGTACTAAACCTAAGACAATGTTTTATATGTAGATGTAGATACGCGAAAGTCAAAGTATGTTCGATACACAAAGTATCAGAATCGTTAACATATTTTTGGATATGACAATAAAAAACATACATCTGAGTGTCGACGGTTCCTGATTACAAAAATAAAACCTAGAAAATTTGCTAGAATGATGTAAATAATCAACACAATCAATGTTTGAAAACGAATGTCGTGTTACTTTAATCTTTAGGATAGTCGGGGAACGAATTCCAGTCTTCATCTTAGTTACGATCGAATCCATTTCGATTAAAATATGAAAATGATTGATTTGTAGGTAAAAATACTAAAATCTGTATTAATGTAGGTACTTTGTAATGCTAAATTTTAGGAGTTCTTATGAATTCATAAAACAGTCATTTGGTGCACCCTCTTGTTTTGATTTTTGAAGTACATAGTTATAAATGCGAATTAAATCCTCTTAAATGGTTCTTAGTGTAGTTATCGTATTAAATTACGAATAAACTAGTTATTGTTATAGCTGCGAACCAAATGTTTAAGATTTCTTATCATTGCCAGTAGTATAAATTAAACACCTTACATTTTATTAAAAGTAGCGAAACATATCATTAAAAAAAATATTTATTTCGCTTAATGTTTTGTATTAAAAATTTGTAAAATATTTAAAAATTCTACGTACCGTAAGTGACGGAAAATACGCATTTTTTATAAGTATTTGAATGATTTTAGATTACCCCCCTCTCGTGATTATTTTTTTTGTGGTGGTATCCCATTTGTTTACATTTTTGATCTCCAATTCGATTTCACACCTTAGATAAGTTTTGCAACAAATAGTCATACATGAAACAAAAAACACATACATATTATATTGAAGAACTGATCTAGTGACCCATATATGTTGAAGCTTAAACTAAGTACAGAGCTCCAAAATGGATGCCACTCAGCTGACTCAGCATATGCCGATAACTAAAGGGCTTTAGTTATGGCGCTGGTTTTCAGGGCAACTAGAAATATGATTTCTGAATTAACACTAATAACAGTTTATATAACAAAAATTCCTGTTTTTTGGGTATGGGTCTTTTTCAATTTTAGGAACACCCAATTAGCGTGGGATTAAGAAACTTTAATTTTAGTCAGGTTTAAATAAATAAATAAATATGATAATGTTTTATCAGTCAACCTTAACATTCGATGGTCAAAACATTTATTTACGTTTCATTGAAAGCGTTTATTAGCGGGCATATAAAATGACGCATGTTTTCTATGTATTCAGTAAAGTTTACAGAACTAACCTTGAAAAAGTTTGTTTTCAAAGTTGCGACTGCCACTGTGAATACATGGGTTAAAAAAGCATGTAACAAAGTTTTGAAAAGTTTTATTTTTATTGTATTCGTGATACCACTTCAAACTATAAAAATGTAAACCGTACTGATATAGTTGAACTGATTGTTCGTTTGAATTTTCTCTTGTATTCTTCTACTAACAGCAATGTGAATGTGCTGCAAAGACATAAGGCGTTGCTGTTACTGTCATCGCTGCTACTTAATGTTATTATTATTTTTATAGGGGCATTTATTAGGCAACTGCCCACATTAGTAGATTGTACAACAAGGGCATAAAGTGAGCCATTTTTATTCTAGGCAATTTTTTGCAAATTTTATTGTCAAAATAGTAGACGAGGGTAAAAATAGACATTTATGCGTACACTCTGCTTTTCACTTCTTTTGCGAGGAAAGTACAACACTTTTCCACTGCAATTTACTCAACGGATTA
>JALPQI010022693.1:0-11642 GCA_025490895.1 Thaumatotibia leucotreta
AATGAAAACCTGAAAACACAGATACTGGTCTATACAAATTTATCGATTGTTATTTTTCTTTTATGCCACTCCGGTGGCAAATAAGTATACGGACCGCCCAAAAAGCGGTCAACGTAGCCTATAGACGCCAGCATTATGTCAACCAGCTCTTCAGAGCACAACCCATGTACAGGTGATAGAAAACACATAGGGAGGCAAAAAAAAATCATATTTTATTAGCTTGTATCACCATTTTTATAACACTTTATATGCCGCTTGAGAAATAACAATAAAAATACACAATAAGTGTCTGTGACCCATTTGTGACCTAACTCAGGTTTGACAGTGCGCCGTGACCTAAACTCCTTAAATAAATAATGCGAGAGAAAGTCCTGGGCTTGTAGTAAAACAAACTGCTCCCATGTATCCAGCACGTAAGCTATAAACAATTCTTTGCCATTGGACTTACCGCATTGTTGGGCAGCCTTACTACGAGTTTTATTTATTGCTGTATAAACGCGCGATGTATCTCGCTTCGGGAAGTGGGTTGTTCTGGAAGTAGATTTATTAGTATACGGTAATTAATTGTATTGGCTATGTTGTCGAATTTTGAAATAAGATCCGATGAGTTTCTTACCTGAAAAAAAAATCTTCTCGGAAGTATTTGTGAAACACAAATCAAATTATTTCTTTATGTATTATTACTTCTTCTCAGGTCAGTAGTGAAGGCATAAAGGTTTTAAAAGTTTCATTTATTGAGCAAAATGAAAACATAATACAATCAAACAAAGCACGTAAACAACTGCTGTAGTTCTAATAACTATGTCGCAGGTTACGCCCTCCTCCTGACCTGACACCAAGACTTATGTATCTACTAATGTAATCCGAATCACTACATAGTATAAAATAAAGTCACTTTTTCTGTCCCTATGTCCCTTTGTACGCTTAAATCTTTAAAACTACGCAACGGATTTTGATGAGATTTTTTTTAATAGGTACAGTAATTCAAGAGGAAGGTTTTTATGTAGGTATAGTGCCCGTGCGCAGCCGGGGCGGGTCACTAGTACATTATAAAGATTGAACCGGATGTATCTTTTGATATTTGAAATGTTAACATTCATAAGCGCAATATGACGTGCTTAAATTAAATAAATATTATTTTGATTTTGAATAGATAAAGCATACTTACATTTTCTAAGGCAATATCCTATTACAAGCTCATCATTGGTCAAATTCATTATAGTTGCCTACATCGTTGTATAATGAGTTCATTATAGTTAAGTAGCGAGCTTGATGTAAATGTATATTATTATAAAATTTTGTACGTAATCTGAATTCGGAAGGCGTGGCGTGAGTAGGCCCCCCACAAGGACTGATGATCGGGAATAATAGAAGCCTGCAAGGCACTGAGGAGACGAAAAAACCAAAAATGAAAATATACTAATACTGTCAGACAGTAAATCAGTGCTGCTAGCGCTACAAAGTAACAAATTCACCTCAGAACTTATATTAGAATGTCACAGCTGCCTCATGGAGGAAAGCAAGGAAGGGAACAAAGTGACTATACAATTTATAAAAGGACACAGTGGCTCAAGAGGAAATGATGCGGCGGATGAACTGGCGAGAAAAGGGTCAGAGACACCGACGTACGGACCGGAACCCATCATACCACTACCATTATCATACATACGAAACCAACTGGGTCTATATCATCGACATCTCCACAATAAATGTTGGAACGACCTGGTCTCCTGCAGACAAACCAAAGAAGTACTACCTGAGTTAAACTGTAAAATCACGAAAACCCTACTACGAACACCCAGGCACAAACTGAGGAAAATAGTAAGATTGATCACGGGACACAACACTTTAAACAAACACCTGCACAATATGGGCAAAACAGATAGTCCTATGTGCAGGGCCTGCATGGAAGAGGAGGAAACAGCAAAACATATTCTTCTAGATTGTAAACAGGTAGAGGTATACAGGAGTAGGCACTTGGGGACTCCACAGACACTAAAGGAGGCATTTAGCAACCTGAAACATACACTGAGTTTCGTGGAGGAGCTTGGATGGTTGGAATAGGGCTACCTCGCTATCACGCAAAAAAGGCACAATGGTTGTCGAGTTGCGGAAAAAGCCCAGTAAAACTAACTAACTAACTAAAGGACTGATGATCTGGTGAAGGTCGCAGGAGTCCGCTGGATGCGGGTGGCACAGGACCGGTTATTGTGGCAATCTTTGGAGGAGGCCTATGTTCAGCAGTGGACGTATTTCGGCTGATATGACGATAATGATGAATCTTAATTTAAACATTACAGTCGACTAGTAGGAAATAGTTTCGATACAAATGCAAAAAAAACTTTTTCGACGAGGGTGAAAGTTGGAGCCCGAGTGAAATGAGGGCGACAATCACCCGAGTTAAAAAGAAGTTTTTACACGTTTACTTTTCAAAATTGCAAAAGTGCACAAAGTTTACTTTTTCGCACTAGTCAGGAAAAGTTACCGCAGACTCGTAGTAAGGGTTCAGTAGGTTTGTGGAGAGGCGGGGGGGGGGTAAAGGGGGAGGCTTCAGCTTCGGTGAACATGGATCCTTTTATTATTTAGAGCAGCAAATAATGCGGAACGCGAAACGGAACGTTATGGATGTTAGGGCAGTGTTAAGTGCCCGGGAAACGTACTGGGCAGAAGTAGATAAGCGGGTAAGGTTTTCAAAAATATCTATGCGTCAATGAATAATAAATAATAGTAATCATCATCATGATTTAAGCTATAAAAAAATTTGTATGACCGGCAATCTCTAAATGTGCCATCCTGCGAGACAGGCATTGCCTAGTGCAGGTGTCACCGATAATCGGTTCATTTGGATATTCGTCTCTTCAACAGTGTTTCATTATTATAATTTTGTTCAATCTTGTTTATATTAAGTCTCACTGTCACTGTTTCAATAAACTATTTATTATTATTTTATATTATTATAAGACGTCACTGCTGAACAAAGGCCTCCCCTTTGGTCCTCCACATACACCGGTTACAAGCGACCTGCATCCAGCGTCTTTTGGCGATCTTCATAAGATCGTCTGTGCATCTCGTGGATGGACGTCCTACCTACGAGAGGCCTACGTCCAGCAGTGGGCTGGGAAAGGACGACGTGATGTGACAAATGGAAAAGGCGAATTAAGAACTTTATTTTTTGAAGTCGATTACTAACTTTGAAACCCGCCCAGGTAATAACTGAAAATAACAGTTATTTAAGGGATTGTAGACGCTCGAATGCCGCTGAATAAGACTTGATTCGCTTCTCCGAAAATGAACAAAAGCCTAGATTTTTCGCCCCAGATTTATCCATTACCTTGTATTTTAATTACTTTGTGGAGCTTGGCATTCGACGGGGCATGCCCGCATTCATCAGAATTGGGGTATAAAAACAGTAAACTTTCGAACTTCAACAATCGTAATTCGAGCATCGGTATCTCTCGTTCCAATGAAGACATAATTGGTGTGACAAAGACATGGACTAAATTGTCGATTATCGATATTCGTGGCCGACCCTCAGTTTATACAGAGATTGTGATGTGAATATAATTGCTTATCGGGATTTGGGTAGCGTATTGAGGTAGTTTGAGTAGTTATATATGAGTGTACGTTAAATATTTTAGCATATGTTATGTCCGTTATATTTTAGCATGTTTCCGTAAGAAAAAAAGGAAGAGGTTCTCAATTTATAATACCGTATGTTCAAACCTGTATGGGTACAGATGTAGTGAGAAATGACTTGCCTTCGGAAACGTTCGTCAACGTCATGCTGTTTCAGTCTATCTCACTGAGACTGACAGTAATAGCTGTCATGCTACTTCAGTCAGACTCGGTGACACTGCCTGAAACAGCATGTGTTTACGAACGTTTCCGAAGGCAAGTAATTTCTCACTACACATGTAACTTGGTAGATTTCATTATAAATACGTTTTGTTTAAATTAAGTTTTATTCTAAATAATTCCCTGAACTATGTACACATTTTTTGCAATCGGTTCCTTACTGTGTTTCTTATTACAAAGACTTACGCCATTTTTATAAACATCTCGTAACTTAACAAGCTACTAAGTATTATTTGCCCCTTTCGATTGAAAGGGGCAAAGATATAATATTTTATAGACATATTGATAATGATAAGGCCAAAATGGGCAAATAATACTTAGCGGCTTGCTAAGTTAGGAGACAGTTATGAATAAGGGGTTAAAGTGCAGTGGGATATTTTTTAAAACATTTTTATAAACACCTTATTTTTCCTATAACTACGTCACAAGATAAAGGAAACTGATTATTTGTCTCCCCTTTATCATTGTGTACCGATTTCGGCGATGATATGCCCTCCGGCTCTTTGTGTCTACAGCAAACGCTATTCATTTATCGGCAATTATTGACAGAGTGAGGCAGAAATGAGGAGATCCGTAGGCGAACTAAAGTTACTGACATAGCCCTCCGGATTAGTAAGCTGAAGTGGCAATGGGCAGGCCACATTGCACGCAGAGCAGATGGTCGATGGGGTCGAAAAGTACTCGAGTGGAGACCACGGCTAGGCAAACGCAGCGTAGGACGTCCACCCACAAGATGGACAGACGACCTTATGAAGGTCGCCGGGACACGCTGGATGCAGGTCGCATCTAACCGGTACATGTGGAGGTCCAGAGGGGAGGCCTATGTTCAGCAGTGGACGTCTTATGGCTGAGATGATGATGATGATGATTGACAGAGTCCACAATAAGACAGATCATTTTAACAACAAGATCGAGTATGATGAGACAAAACGAAGTTATCGCTTTTAGCGTTCTTTAATTATCAGATGTTCCAAGATATTTATTAATTAAATAAACATATATGTAACATTCTAAATAGTGAAATGATGAGAACAATTAGTTTCACTTAAGCAATAAAAAAAATTAAACAAAGATTTACTGATTCTGCGTGTCAAGATGTCATTCCGCAATCGTATACGACAAGCGATAAGTAATAAATGTATCAGAATGAAAAACCATTACACTTACGTAATCAAAATTTCACGATTCAACCCACTGTCATTTTCATACTAGTCTGAGTCTCGATTATAGCACAAGATATAACCAACAATTTGCTACCTCGTTAAACAAATAAATGCTACTCTAATTTATGTAAACTAAGTTTCAATCCAATCTTATTTAATGTAATCCGAATTTAAACTATATTGAATCTCGGTAAACACTGAATAATCTGAAATTCTATCAATGCGGCTGCAATTTGTGGGTCTTAGATTAAGATTTTCATTCGCTCGATTTACATTGCTTAAAATAACAATGTAAGATGCACAAAAACTATGGCGGGGTAAGGGAACAACTTGTGGCCTAATAGCTTTTTAGGCTGATTTTTTGATGATGTTCCCTGCCATTAATAACTTCTATACAAAATTTCAGCATTCTCCTCTTCTTGATTCCAAGAAAAAAAAATCGTTAACATTTTTCGTAAATATTATACGGATAGTATTGTCACTATAAACCGCATAACATCCCATAGATAAAAATTTTTTTTCAAGGGTTAAAACTTTTCATAAGTTCCGTCAGAGAGACACGTCCAATTTTTTTACACATAAAAGCCTTTTTAATGGCCTATAACATAAATTAAATTCAAACTAAACTTCTAGAACGGGTGCGTAGTACAGAAATTATTAAAATAAAACTTGGTAAGTCTCTGTGACGTAATAAAAAAGAAGAGGGCTATTCGAGCGATATATAAAATGAGCCCTAGAGACTGACTTAGAGATAAGTTTAAGGTTATTAATATAATGACATTGTATTCTCAATACATCTATGAGAATATTATGTATGTACATAAAAATATTATCAATTTTAGGAAAAATAGTGACATACATAATATTAATACTAGAAACAAACATAAGCTCGCAGTACCCGCCACTCGGCTCCATAAAATTAGGAAATCATTCATGGGTAATTGTGTAAGATTTTATAATAAACTTCCAGTAAATGTTACTGAATTTTCAGTCAATAAATTTAAGAATTTTGTAAAGCGTAAACTTATATCTAAAGCTTATTATAGTACACAAGACTACATGAATGATAAAACACCGTGGGAGTAATTTAGGATTTAATTATTAGTTTGTTAAAGTCATGACATTCAATTACGATAATTTACGCTTGGAGACCTTATACATCTCCAAACGTGCATTATATAATGTTATTATTATATACCTATTCGGAGAGAAACCTTTACTTCTCTATAAATTATTACTTATAAATGTTCTGACTTTTTAGAGACTTTACATCTCTTGTTATTATTATTCTATTTCAATTTATTTAAAATCATTTTATGTTTGTTTTTTTAATGCATGTTAGTTGTAAGATGTACCATGATTGATTGAAAAAATAATTCCCGCCAAGTTTCTTACCGGTTCTTCTTGGGTCAGCGGTGTAGGGTTCGAACCGGAAGTAGTTTCAATACCTAGACGATTCAAAAGAGTTTGTTGCTATTCCAATTTGAATAAAGAATTATTTGACTTTGACTTTGACTTTGAAATAAAATCATCTCACATTGAACCTTTCTGTAAATGTTTATAAATGATTTATCACTGGCCGTGTGGTGACGGCAGTAAGAATACATTTGTCACCACCCCAACTCCTCCTACGGGTGTCGTAAGAGTCGACTCCTTAGTCGACTCTTACGACACCCGTAGGAATCCCTTGATTGAAGTGTTACTGACCATTTTACAAGATTGATGATGGGCAGCAGCGTCATCATAGTGGACACATTACTGCGATCGCCAATCCGCTTGCCCAGCCTGTGTTAGTCCATTGCTGGACGTAGGCCTCTCCTATTAACTATGCGTATAGACGCATACCTCCTAATGCGTCGATACGCATAGTTAATAGGAGAGGCCTACGTCCAGCAGTGACCTAACATAGGCTGGTGGTGATGATGATGATCATGATCACTGGCCTGATATTATAATAACGTTTCTGACGAAAGACGTACGAAAGTCACTATAGTGATATAGCCCTCCAGATTAGCAAGCTGAAGTGGCAATGGGCGGGCCACATTGCACGCAGAGCAGATGGCCGATGTGGTCGAAAAGTGTTCGAGTGGAGACCACGGTTTGGCAAACGCAGTGTAGGATGTCCACCCACGAGATAGACAGACGATCTAATGAAGATCACCGAGAGACGCTGGATGTAGATCGCTTCCAAACGGTGTATGTGGAGGTCCAAAGGGGAGGCCTTTGTTCAGAAGTTGACGTCTTATAACGTGAAATGATGATGATGATGAACTTTCACTCCAACGCAATGACAATAGAGGCCTACTCAGATATCGGGGACTTACACTCTGTTTGGTTTGGTGTTTAAAAAAAGGGAAACAATCTTGCCGTATCTTTTTATTGAAAAATGCATATAAAAATCCAAACTAGGTACTTAATGAATCAAAAACAATGTAAAGCCTAACAACTTTCTATTTGACCCTGACACAATGTCGCTACAAACAGTTTACCTATGGCAATAATGTGCATACGTCATGTATAGTCAGCATGGTGTGTATTGGCTTCATGTTGATATTTTTAATACCAAAAAATTGATTACAGAGAATCAAAGCTTTGTCATTTTACCTATTCGTCAAAATCCGATTCCAAATACTCAAAATTTATGTATTCTTGATATTCTGACTCTGATGAAGTTTGATCTTCGTCAGGTGTTGTGTCGCTTTCAGGACCACCAACCTCGATTATAAATCGTTCGGCCTTTATTCCTATAATCGTCTTCAATTTTTTTTACATGGTCACAACAGTCGGTCCAGTTTCCTTGAGTGACTTCCTAAATAGTAGTCATAAATTAAAAAAAAACAGTTAAGGCATAAATAATATATTATAAACTCAATCCTAAATAATTTATATTCAACTAAATTACTCAAAGGTTAACTGGAAGAGATCCCTTAAGGGATAAGTTCGCTTTTATACAATTTCTGTTTTATTTTTCATCAAATAGCTTTCACGCCAAACCACAATATCAGAACGCTCCATTAATATAGAGCGTTGGTTTTTGCATTTTTTATATCTGAATCCCATACTGTGCATCAGTTTTCTTAAGTATTCTTTGCTGCCTGTAAATCCAATGTCTTTTTTTCACAGCGATAAGCAGAGTTTTGATACTTGGTACTTGTTTTCGCACGGCATAAAATTCATGAATTTTATGTCGTATGGCACATTTATCGAAGTCATCTATACTAATTTTCTTTTTGCGTGGGGCTTTATTTTGTACAGTTGACAAAGTCACTTCTTTATTTTTAGAAATATTTTTAATCGTCGATCTACATACACCTTAAATTAGAAAATAAAATCTATTAAGTTTAATTATAACAACTAACCAATTCAAATACAACCGCACTATAAAGTGTCAGTACTGGTCATGTCAGTAACCAATTGCAAAACATTTTCCAATGGAATACTATTTAATCCTTCGTCCTTTCTTTGGTTTAAATGTTTTATTGTATTTAAGACGATTTTTCTTGCTTCTATTGGTATCTTTTTCGGCATTTTTATGATAAAATCGTTTAAGTCGCGATATATTTTCTTTTTGTTTACATCGGTGACATTCGATGACATTCAACGCCTGATGTCAAACAGTAATCATTGCCAGTAAAATAAATTAGTGTCACTGAAAATCCGCAACATGGCGAGGGTCAAATACGTATAGTAAGTTGTTAGGCTTTAAATCACTGTATTTCCTTGTTACATTATGTATATTTGCTAAAACTTATTTTCTACTCGTAGTTTTCAATAAAAAGATACTGTAAGATTGTTTACCTTTTTTTAAACACCAAACCAAACCGAGTATAGAAGCACTCTTGCCTAAGTTTCAAATATTTGTATCAAACACACAAAATTATAATAACCATGCCTTCACCGTGATTCGAACTCAGGACACCAAGCTTCGTAGTCAACTTACTGGCTAGATTATGGAGGCCATCATTCATACTAGGAATTTAGTACTAAGAAATAGCGGCCTAGATTAAGAATCGAACCGAATACCCTGGCCGATGGCCAAGCCAAGTTGCAACGAGTCGAAACGAACTAGTTGTGCCTCGTAAGTTGTATTGCTGTATTTCAATATAAATGCAAGGAAAATGTGCAGTTTAACCCCCTTATTCATAAACGTCCGCTAACTTAACAAGCCGCTAATAATAGTTTGTCCCTTTCGGTCTTAACAATGTGTCCATAAGAGCAAGAGGGACAAACAATTATTAGCGGCTTGTTAAGTTAGCACACGTTTATGAATAAGGGGGATATTTTATAGCAAACACGTTTTAAACGCGTAAACAAACGCTCATTCACAGGTAATTTCAAAAGCGAATGTCATAATACAATACAATACTCTTTATTGCACACCTCGTAGCATAAAAAAGAAAATAACAAAAAAAAAATTTAATCAATGAAAATTGTTATAACAATGTTTTTTGTTTATAATTTTGAAAATGTATTATAATTATATACGTGGCTGGCTGGTAAAAAACAATATTTTAGACATAGTTTACGCACAAATACCCCAGTCCAAAAAGTTCCTTACTTATTAAAAAAAATAAGTCTCGCTGACTTTTCTTATTGGTTCTTCTCAGGTCAGAGGTGTACGGTAAGAATATTTAGTTTGACAATTCAAAAATGCTTATGACTAGGCTTACTTGAATAAAGACGCGTTTGATTTGATTTCATTTGATTTTAAAAGCGTCCTACTGAAAGCAGTTGTATGTTCTTACTCATTGGTAAGTAAGCTTCCTTATGACCGGGAACGGTCCATTGAATTAGCCGGATGATCCGGGTTGGGGTAACTGTCCGCGCACACACTAAGCCGGGAGAAGACGGATGACACACATGTACGACGTAATATGAGCTTTATCAGATCCGTGTAAGGGAAATTGTATATTTGACTGTCTTGGGTTTTGTACAGATTATTGCAAAGGGTAGACTCCTAAGTAAGGGATCGCCTTACGAATGCTAAGCGTAGCGACGCGTTATGACGCGACGCGAAAAAATCAAACAGCCGCCAGCTAATTAATACAAATACCTATCCTACGTGACCAACCCCGGTGTAGCATACAGGCCACGCGACGCGACGCAAAGCGAACATAATCAGTTTGTTTGATATTTTCGCGCGAACGAGACGCGACACGCAATTAGTGTCTTGTTTTGTTCATTGAAAATGTTCGATAATAAATCTTTTCGCGTTCACGTAGGACAAGGGCGATACGCGTACATTAGCAACTACACCGCATCGAATCGCTTCGCAAATCTGGTCGCTTTGAATTGCCTACGTAGGACGTAGCCTTAACAATACGGTCAATATATTGCGTAGTTGAAAATAGGCCCGTGTAGTGACGGCGGTAAGAATACATTTGTCACCTTCTTCCCGCGTAAGAGATGAGATTGAAGTGTCACTGTTCATTTATTGAAGATTGGTAATAGATAAATAGACTGCAGCGTCATCATATTGGACATACGTACTATTGCTAGCTATTTTAGGCACGATGTTTTCAAACTAAATAACTGCTTATGCTACCTTTAATCTTTTCCTCATATCGTCCTTTGATATTAAGCCCCCAATTCCTGCGTTAAACTATATTTTTTGGTCGTCGTGTCGACGTTTTTATTATTTTCCTGGTATTTTTCCTCTTACGCTAACTTCAAAGCTAGAATTATGAGCTTGGTAAATTGTAATAAAACATTAAACGTCTTCATGTATTTTTATATTGCTGCCACAAAATATAACACATAACGTACCCGACGCTGTACCAATACTCGTCATTATAGCTTGAGTTGACATCGATAAGATAAAATCAACTATTACGGCATTTAAACGATGATTAATGTATGTACAGTTGTACATTTGATGCTTCATATCTCAACTTTGAAATAATTAGCTTATATCTAAAGTATTTGCATAATTTTAAGACAGCCTGACGTTTATTAGGACTGAGTATTAATATTTCCAATGTCCCAATATGTCACATTGAAATTTGTACTGAAGTGCCGGCTATTGGGACTGCCGGCAATACACCTGACGCTTACTCGTATAATGGAGTTGATTTGCAATTATGAGAAATTTTGATATTGTCACCCTATAAAATAAATACTATTTAACAATACTAACAAACTCCTCTCCCAAAACACATGACAATACTTTATGTAGATTTATATATGAGCAAAATATCGTGATTCAAGTAAACATTCTCTGTTGACATGTCGCGCACTAGTATTTCCACCTTACCGTAATGACGATTGCAAGCGTAGAGATGTCACGCGAGCTTTTGACGTAAGTTTTCACAATCCTATCTAAGTTTCAAAAATACTGCAGTCAAAATAAGCATTTTCCTTAGCATCAGACCATTTCTCCGTTTTGCACCACCTACTATCGACTTTTACTTTCTTATCTCCTCTACCCAAAGGTTGTCTGGAAGAGATCGCTCTTTAGTAATAAGACCACCTTCTGTTTACCTCTTTCAAATATGTACTTTTATTATTTGTTTTGTATTTGTCTTTGAGGTGCAATAAAGAGTTATTGTATTGTATTGTATTGCATTTTATAATAATAATATATGCTTTTTGCAATATAGACAACACTAAGCCCGCGACGGTAAG
>JALPQI010022694.1:0-14839 GCA_025490895.1 Thaumatotibia leucotreta
GGGCATTTAATGTTAGTTTTTTATAGAGTTAGAAAAATGTATTACTGTCCATGACTCATGTTTCACCCTGTATAATAATAGATAGGTATACTACCGGGCGAGTCATACAAATGTATGAGTACAAAGTGCAACGATCCTTCGAGGAAGAATACGTGACATTGTTATACAAACAGTGTAATGGAAGACTTGTTTATAGGAAGGCAACCGACACTGCCTCAACTCGCAGAATGAGATAGCTACTGTTTAACTAGACAACAAGTTAGGTTAGGTTAGGTTAGTAGTTGGTAATCACCCTGTCTACGATACTGGAGGTTCCGGGTTCAAATCCCGGCGAAGGCATTATTTGTGTATTTATTTATCACAAATATTTGTTCCTTGTATATCCACTCGTTTGCTTTGAAATTTTGAGTGAGCTTTATTTCTATGTAAAATAAGAGTGACAGCTGGTAACCACAGTTGCCAAAAGCAAATGAGTAGCTAAAAATGTATATATATGTATCTACATATCTATTATATATATCGTCGCCAGCTACCCACATCACAAGCCTTAATTCAGCATACCGTGGGACTACGAGTAGGTCTATTTGTGTAAGATGTCCCAGATATTTATTTATTTTATTTTTGAGCTCGCTTGTACGTCCGTTTATATTATATGGTCGCAGTACGAACATAACATAAATACATAAAACCATGAAACCATAATAACCACATTACTACTCATTTGCTCAAGGAACTCGCTAACAATGTAAATGGTTACTTATGAACACGTAATACGTATTATCTTTTTCTTTTTACAAAGTAGCCATACTTATGCCATTCGTATAAAAATTGTAAACAAATATGGCAGACTTTCCAATTTTCCATAGCATTTGACGTCTTTGACACATATCGTGAAACACTTTCGCAGATATATTTTTACGTTAATTACTAATAAATACCAATAATTTTAAACCTTACGTTTGCGTACATTTTCAGTTGGTGATAAAACTAACATTGTGTTCTAAAAGTGTGTGATTATGATATAATGCAAGTTTCTAGGTTTTGTTTACATTACTTTTCTGCCCTCCTAAGCGAAATAGCGATATCTCAAAAACAGAGGTATTTGGAAATGGAAACGTCAGCTATACAATTTAAGGTGCATGTTTGCATTAAATTTTATTTTTAGATATCGCAGTTATGCTTAGCAGCGCTTTTTTGTTTTCTACTCTCAAGCGGTATAGAAACAGACAAATTGCTATAGCTTGCAGTATATTATGTATATACTGCAAATTGCCGTGTGGTAAGAGTCGACTAAGGGATTAAAGTGTCACTAAACCATCCTTTGATTTGATTGATGACGGGCAGCGTCATCATAGTGGACACATTACTGCGACCGCTAACCCGCTTGCCCAGCGTGGCGATTATGGGCGTTTACCTCCTAATGCGTCTATACGTATAGTTAATAGGGCTGATGATGTGATATAGTTGAACCTGATAGGTTAGGTTAGGTGGTAGACCTTACCTATAGGTTGTGTAAGTATACATATTTCTTGCATTTTGCGTGCATCTATAACTTCTACTTTGAATGTACCTTAAAGGCCGGGCCACACCAAATGCGCATTCACATACGCTACAACGTGCACGACATGCATACCCGCACGTGCACGTGTTGCACACGATTCTGCTGTGGCTTGGCCTTAAGCAATTGAATTAGGTACGTTTCTCGTCTTGACAGCACAATGCTACTAGTTTTAAGCGTAGGTAAGTATCTATCGTTGGCGTGCGTCATGGCACTTAAGTAATATAAGCGCATCGTTATTATACTATAATGCCTAAGCATGATATTATAACTAGTATCACTAGTACAGGTAAATTCACCAAAGCTGGCACGAATGGATTGGATAAGTGACAGAAAGTATCAGTGTGTGGATGTCAAAATAACAGTAGATATAGGTAATCCACAATCTAATGGCATTCTTAAAAGTAAAAAATTGTGGTTTTCCATATGGCAACAGCTGCGACCATATATAACATGGACGTCTAACGCCAGCTCAAAAATGCCCTCAAAAACAGTTGTTCAATTGTGCCAAGATGGGCAGGACATAGCGCTTTTCTTAACACCGCGCATACAAATGTTTATAAGCCAATCAAAACTTTGATGGACCAATCAGAACTATGTTTTAATTGTGATTTAAGTTTTTATAGGTTGATATTGAAATTCATTGCAGTGATGCATTGAAAAGGGGGTGAGACTTGTCAACTAAACTTCAGGACCGTTTTTGAAAGGCAATTTAACAGTATGGCGTGCGGTTTTCATGTTTTAAGTATTTGTTCATATATAAATCATATTAAATAGCAACAGTCAACTGAGAGTTGTGTCAAATAATTTGAAATAAATAAAGTTATCGTAATTATTTTATCGTAATTATTTACTTTGCGCGCCTGTTTAAGAGCTCAATCTTCAGTTCAATAGTCGTAATCCGTTACAAAATCAATGACTTCCAAATAAAATAGAATTTCGATATTTTAGGTCCAGTGCCTATGAATAGTATGTATCTAATGTATCTGACAGCTGTGTGGGCCAGACGCATACTCTAGCGCGGCTGGTGGCAGAAAAAATGTCGAAAATCCTTTAGGTAAGAATACATTTCGTCGGCCGTGTGGTGACGGCAGTAAGAATACATTTGTCACCACCCCAACTCCTCCTGCGGGTGTCGTAAGAGTCGACTAAGGGATTGAAGTGTCACTGACCATTATTAGATAAAAAAATGATGATGGGCAGCAGCGACATCATAGTGGACACATTACTGCGATCGCCAGCGTGGCGATTAAATATGGGCATTTACCTTTTAATGCGTCTATATACATAGTTAATAGGAGAGGCCTACGTCCAGCAGTAGACTATCATCGGTTGATGATGTTGATGTCATTAGGTAAATCTCGAGAATAACAGTAAAATCAAGATGTTACATTTGAACACTATTTAGCTAAAGTGGACACGCATAACGCATAACCTCCTTTCGTGGTCAAAATATTCGTAACCGTGACATAACACGCATTACATTAATATCTTAAAACCAACGTTAAACCAGTCTTCGTGGTCTCCGTTTATGTATATTATGTATTTAAATAAATACCAAACAGTATTGGACGCACAAAATAGCGGTCACTTGGTAATGCACTGGTTTATAAATTGCTCAACAGATTTGGGTCATTTTTTGCTGAACACTGAGAATTGAGATGGAAAGGGTTTTTTGTCAGAGTTCTTTTGGTTTGTTGATTAGCTTTGTGTTTAAATTAAAATTAGTTTGTCATCATCATCATATCAGCCGAAAGACGTTCACCGCTGAACATAGGCGTCCCCCCAAGAAGTTCAGTCTAGTTGATAGTGTTGCTTTGCTTACTAAGCTGGGGGTTCCTGATTCGAATCCCGGCAGGAGTATTTCCTAGTCTATCATAAATATTTTTTCTTGATCATGGCTGTTTCTATGTAACTATTTATATAAGTATCTAAATGCATTTATTTCTTAAATATACATATAATTTTAATAGTACAATAAAGAAAATTGATTCACGGATTCGGACTTTGTCACAGTGACAATGAATATGAAAGTCGTTAGAAACATCATATTGCCGTCGCTATGACAAAGTACTAAATGGTACATAAATATATTTCCTTGACTGTACAGTGTACCCACAAAACAAGCCTTTATTGAGCTTACCGTGGGACAAGGTCGATTTGTGTCAGTTTATCTTATAAGACTTAATTTCAAAAATGCAATTATGGTCCAAAAGCATCATCATCATACCAGCCGAAAGACGTCCACCGCTGAACATAGGCCTCCTTCAAAGATTACCACAATGACCGGTCCTGCGCCACCTGCATCCAGCAGACTCCTGCGACTTTCAGGTTATTAGTCCAACTTGTGGGGGGCCTACGCACGCTGCGGCTTCCGTTACGTGGCCGCCACTCGAGAACCTTTACACCCCAACGGCCATCGGTTCTACGTGCAATGTGCCCCGCCCACTGCTACTTAAGTTTAGCGATTTGGAGAGCTATATCGGTTGCTTTGCAGCACTCGGACTTTTTATGGTTCCATTCGTCTGTCTGTATGTATATATATGTGTAGGTATCAGAAACGTCGATAATATGCATAATATAGGTATATACGTATAGAAACGTGTGAATTCAATGTAAACCACATATTTACATTACGTACGAACAGTAATTGTTTACTAAGACACGTTTCGGCCTTGGGTATCGGTATTCGCCGACATAAATGTAACATGAAGATAGTATATAGCGAAATGCATTTCAACGTCATTAATATACCTACATAATTCATTTATTTATTATATAGCATTTTCGTCTGAGTTGCGTCAGGCTGTCGTACCAAATATTCCGTGACCTCTTAAATGCGATTCAGTTTAGGTTCGGCTTGTCAATTTTTGACAGTTATTCTATGGAACTGACACATCGCGATTCAGATTAGGTCCTCAACTGAATCGCTTTAGTAGATCGTGATAGCTCTCTGTTGTGGGACTTGTGGGTACTAAACGGCGATATGGACAGATAGGTAAATAGGTATCATTTTCCTTTCAAAATCGTGATTTACCTATAAGTGTGATAATAAATCGCCATTTTTATGACAGATCGTAACATGAGTCATTTGACTACGCTGTCACGTTTTGATTTAACACTGTTAGTTTTTTAAAATATTTGCACCTATTCGAAATATTTTCTTCGGTTACCGCGAGGATTAGGCTGGTTCCTGTGTCACGCGGACCGCCCGTGCGGATCTCTCAACGCGGAGCAAATTTGTATTGAATCAATGGCGCGTTTCAAACTGCGGCAGTCTGAAACGCGCCATCGCCATGGATACAATACATATTTGCTCCGCGTGGAGAGATCCGCGCGACACAGGAACCAGTCTTACTCATAAATAAAACTATAAGCGGATAAACTTGCGTATATTAATTAAATTTAACTTAATCCCGACGTTTAGAGAGACACTTTAGAGAGTTGAATCGCCCGCATACCACGAACCCTGCAAGGTGTTCGAAACGTCGGGATGAAGTTAAATTAAATTAATATACGCGAGTTTATTCGTTAATTATATAGTTTTGTTTTATTTGCATTCGGTTTTAAGTTGTTTCGATTTTCAGACAAATAATCGTTTGTTTATTACGACGAAGGCAAACAAGCATATCCCTTTCTCATGGTAAGCCGCTACCGTAGCTTCTGGACCCCAGTAACTCCATAGGTTACACACGCAAGTACGCATTTGAAGATAATTTACGCATATGTCACTATTACATACTATCACTAATATCAAAACATAAAATGTATTGAAAACATTGAAATTGCGTAAAAACTGTATTAAATAAATATTTTGGGGCATCTTACACAGATCGACCTAGTCCCCCGGTAAGCTCAATTAAAGGCTTGTGTCTTGGGTATCAAGCAACGATATAATTATATAATAGATATATACATATAGATACTTAAATAGATAGACAGCCAAGACCAAGAAACTAATATTTATGATAAATAAATACACAAATAATGTCCTCGCCGAGATTTTTTTATACCACGTCGGTGGCAAACAAGCATACGGCCCGCCTGATGGAAAGCAGTCACCGTAGCCTATGGGCGCCTGCAACCCCAGGGGTGTCACTTGCGCGTTGCCGACCCAATAAGGACTTATACACTCCTCGTTTGAAGAACTTTGAAGAATCTTTTGAGATTCGAGTATTAATTCGAACCCGGAACCTCCAGCTTCGTAGTCAGGGTCACTGTCACTACCAACTAGGCTACGGAGGCTGGCTGTATTATTTCTTAACGATGAAATATTTAAAATATAGTGATTTTTTGCGATTACTATAGTATCTAAATAAAGGCTTTTTATTCCTTTACCACAAATAACTATCGAAAGTAAAATACCAGTACTTACTTAGATACGAACATTTTTATGTAGTAATAGCGTGCAATGACTGAATAAACCACAATACCTATAGTTTTTAGAATGGCAAGTAAACAATCTCAAGGAGATTTCTAGTTTTCAACTGAATTGCAAAATGCAATAGTTTTTTTTTAAATAAAAAGTAACATTGGACAATTAATATTAGGTAGTATAGTAATATAGTATAAGTATTTTTAACAGGAATATTTGCTTCATCCGTTACCGCGAGTTACTCATGATATAAAACTATGAAAACGGTTAAACTATTATCATAAAATATTCTTCCTAACTAGTGCGCAAAAACGAACTTTGCGCACGCTTCGCGCGCGGTAATTTCTCTTTTTGACGTACTTGTTATGAAAAAAATCATCCCTTACACGTGCAAATTTGCAAAAAAATTACGTGCAAAAAAATTTTTTTTTTGTACTCGGATGATTGTTGCCCTCGTTTCACTCGGGCTCCAACTTTCACTCTCGCCGAAAAAAAGTTTTCTCGCACTAGTTAGGAAATGTACTATTATTTCATGAGTAATAGTCAGCAATATAAATGAATTTCGATGTCATTCAATTATAATTACATCGTAATTTATTATATTTATTTTATAAGTATGAGCAAGAACGTACGAACTTAATTTTTGTTTAACAACTTTGCATGGGCAGTGTAAAAAGGCGAAAACTTCAAATATCAATCAAATATCGATCATACACAATTACACACATACATACATCTTTTAAATTTGCCGCCTTTTTCTACTGCCAAAGGTTAATGGACAGAGTATACCAAATACATAGTATGACATCGTAATACATCGTGATTTTTGTTTTTATAATGTGTTTTTTTGCACTCAACGTTTAACTGACACTGTATTATAAACACAATAAATAAATAACAATAGTATAATAAAAACCACTTCCAGTACCAAACACTCGTAAAAAACTACAATATTCCACAAAAAAATAATAACTCACTTATCAATCTATGTGTCCTAATGTATTCCAAATATCGTCTTAAACCGTGCACAGCCATCGCGAACTCAAACGAAATTTAAATTTCGAACACTTTGAAAATCGAATTCTATTGGCTGAAACTACAGCATGCTGCCAACCGTCCGACGGCGCGAGAGTGACTGGCCGCCTAACAATGAATTCGGTAAGTATTGAGTTTTTTTTTAATATCAATCGCCAATGCCGCAATGGTAATATGCCGGAGTCTGTGGTGTGGAAAATGTAGAAAATTAGAAAAAAATGTTACGAAAGTTGAGGTGACGACAGGGTTTATCTAAATTGGATTGGTTTTTAGTCTGAAAATTGTTTCCTTCCGCGTACTTGCGTAAAATTTTGCACAAATTTATAAATATTGAAAACAAAACGGTACAGTAACCCGAGAAAATTGGAATTTAGCGCTATTTCTAGTAAGCGGTCTGGCAGGTATATCAAAATATCGATTTTAATTTAGTCAGCCTCCGTAGCCTAGTTGGTAGTGACCCTGCCTACGAAGCTGGAGGTTCCGGGTTCAAATCATGGCAAGGGCATTATTTGTGTATTTATTTAAATATTGGTTAAGGCTGAGTATGTATTTAAGTATCTATATCTATGTATCTATTGTATATATCGTCGTTTGGTACAAACATCACAAGCTTTAATTGAGCTTACCGTGGGACTAGGTCAAAATGTGTAAGATGTCCTAAGTATTTATTTATAATTTATTACCTTTGGAATGCCAAAGTATGGATGATATTTGGGTAAACAAAATACGTTAGGTATGAAAGTATTTGATACTTTACTCCCATATTATGTTCATATAACATACCTGTAAATGTATAATTAGTGTAACTAAATATACCGCGTATTTAATTGAAAGCGAAATAATAATAAACTATGTAGGTATAGGTACGGACCTTGGCGATTTTGTTTATCGTGCAATACATTGCAGCGTAAAGTCGATCGCTGGAACTAGTTGCAACCATTTAGCCAGAAATGGACACGCGACATGTCTAAAATGTATTGACCGCGATAACACACATAACTAAACTATAGCGAATCGGCAAATGTCGGTCACGATCGGTTCACGCCGATTATAGACTTATGTAAGATTGAGAATGTAAAATGTAGGTACGGTCGGCTCTAATTATATGTATACAATTTTGATCCTTATGCCTTTGACATACGTCACATACGTTCTGAAATGTATACATATTATTAGAGGCGCCATCAGAATCATCAGATAAATCATAACGTCTGGAGCGTCCAAAAATATATGAACATGAGTTTTTTTTTCTTATGTGACGAAGGTAGACTGAGCTCTCAGCCCACCTATTTTATTTGCAGCAATATAGGGAATACGTTATACGGGTAGCCAACTATTCGCGCATATTTTTTTTGTAATTTGTAGCCTTCTATTGACAAGCTGGTTGGCCACGGATAAAAGACTTTATAAACAAAAAATATAGCACAGTAAAATCGACATTGCGTTCTGCAGTGTTATTCACTAAGGAAACCGCCTTGCTGTCAGCGCTGTGTCAGTGCTGCGGCACCGTCGAGCCTAAAAATGGTATTCACTAATGTACTTTAAACGACACTAGTGCTCGGCGACGAATGCGGCGTGAGCTGGAACTACACTGCGTCGAGAGTTTGACGTTTAATGTACGAATACGAACTTCGTATTCTCTAACGAAAAACAGCGACGAACTCGCCCACAACCTCGCTCACAGCCTCGATTCCTAATGTCAAATAAAACAGCTAGGATTTTAGACACGGCTGTCTCGACGTCGAACTCGTTGACGAACGCAGCGTCGAATGTGTGAATAAGAGAATAGCATCGCTGGTTACAGGCGGAAATAATAATTTTATGGTGGATATATATACGATTATGTGTATTGCGTGTTTTTTTTTATGTGACGAAGGTAGACTGAGCTCTCACCCATTCTGATGGAAAGCAGGAACTGAGGCCCATGGACATAGTGACCAAAAAATCGCCTATGCGCTGCCTACCCTGAGGACTTAGATAGATTGCCTCTAACTATGCTAGCGCTATGTTTTTCGCACTTGTGTCGTAATGTACTATCATTCTAATTTTTAGTATTTGTTGTTATATACGTGTCAACAGAAATACAACATCTGTGAACATTTCAACTAACTATCATGGTTTACGAGATACAGCCTGATGACATGACAGATGGACAGACAGATGAGATATAAACAGAAGCGGAGTTTTAGTAATAGGGCCCCGTTTTACCCTTTGGGTACGGAACCCTAAAAACGGTGATTCACGAGCGAATGTAATTTACATAATAACCGGAAAAATCGAATTATTATGTCATAGGTAGTGCATCATTTTACAAAGAAGTTAACGTAAAAACGTATTGTTATATTAATAGAGTCTAGTTTCATTCATATGAAAACCTCAAAAGTAATGAAGTTTTTGTGAAACACAAATCAAATTATTTTTTATTAAATATTTTGATTTGTGTTTTTTTAAGTAATCACACTACTTTATACTATATAAATCGTAAATATTATATATGTCATATCATCATCAGCCTATGATAGTCCATTGCTAGTCCATAGATGCATAAGGAGGTAAATACCTATAATCGCCACGCTGGGCAAGCGGATTGGCGATCGCAGTAATGTGTCCTCTATGATGACGCTACTGCCCATCATCAATCTTTTATCAAATGGTAGTCAGTGACACTTCAATCCCTTAGTCGACTCTTACGACACCCGCAGGAGTTGGGTTGGTAACAAATGTATTCTTACTGCCGTCACCACGCAGCTCATATGTCATATACCAAAGAAAAAATACTAAGATCCCCAGCGTCTGAGGTGAGAATCGAAACTGCTTAGCCTATACCGCTCGGCCGAGCTAAGACCTAGTAGCCGAGCGGTACACGCATCCACCAAAGCTGAGTACGTGGGTTCGATTTCCACCTCTGACGTTGGAGATCTTGGTATTTTTTCTTTAGTACAGAGTTCAACAGGTAACAAAAGGAAATAAAAACTCAAGGACGAATGTCAAGTATCCACAACAAGTTAAGAGTTATCTTGTTTCTTGGAAACAACTATATTGACACAAACCAACGTTCGCAGGTCACAAGTATATATTTAGCATCAATATTTGCGAGAAAAATTAGTCAATTCGCTGTTCATCATCATCATCAGCCTATCTCAGTCCATTGCTGGACGTAGGCCTCTCCTATCAACTATGCGTATAGACGCATTAGGAGGTAAATGCCCATAATCACCACGCTGGGCAAGCGGATTGGCGATCGCAGTATTCGCAGTAATGTGTCCACTATGATGACGCTGCTGCCCATCATCAATCTTGTAGAATGGTCAGTGACACTTCAATCCCTTAGTCGACACTTACGGCTCCCGCGGGAAGAGTTGGGGTAGTGACAAATGAATTCTTACTGCCGTCACCACACGGCTGATGGTACCTACTTGCGAATAAATATTTTGCTAACAATTTTCCTTGACAATATCAAATACATCTTTTGACAGGAAACACCGCCATATATCTAAGTACCTAGTAAATGTTTGCAACAAATTTCCGTTACATCATTTTGCATTTAACTAAAGTCAACAATCAACGTTGTAAATCAATACTTATTTTTTGACACATTGACATTTCTATATGTTTTTGACACATTGTCAATTCTACGATAGACAACAAGTGAAATGTCAAGGTAATATTGTTATGTATGCAAGCATGTAATTAGTAATTTGAAGGTCACAAAATACTTAAGAGGACAAAGGATGTGAGCCTATTATGTTTCACCCTGCATAATTGCCGATTCCTAAGAATGAACTTTTGATTGTGTAGATATGAGCCTTATACACCGTGTTTTTATTGATTTCCGTTAAATTGGACAGGTTACTTGGGACATTAATAGAAGTTGCCTGGTACATCGGCTTTTGTTAATTTTGTAAAAAAATATTTTTTTTCGTTTTCATACATAATTATTGTAATGGCAAGTGTGAGAGAACTTTAAGAATAAGATCTCAGGTGACTGACGGCACACGTCAAAATAAGTAACATTAGGATCTAATAAAGGTTGCAATACACTTGTTCAGCCATTAAACTTATTTTTTTAATAACTCAATAACAGTAAGAGTTAAGACACTACTTTCTTAGTGAAATTGATTATTTATGACCTAAATAAGCTTCCCTTTAATTTAACGGAAATCAATAAAAACACTGTGTATAATAAGGTCCTAATTTATTAGATGCAGATATTTTTACAGCTGATAGTACTCGGTCTCTGGAGTATATTAAACCGTGAAACATTATAGCTTTTAAGATGTTTTTTTGGAGAAAACGGAAAAACAAATTTCCTACGTAAAAACACCCTGTTTATGTGATTATTAAATGAAAACTCATTGAACAGATTCTAGTACCTCTTTTACGTACCACTTAACTGGAACTGGCCACTTCTCGTCGATAAATTAAATACTTTAATGTCAATGTCATGTTATTTTCCTTTGGATTGTGTCGTTTGATGACATGACAGACAGTGTTATTGTGACATGTGATAATGCACACATGATGATTTTTTTTAGTCGAAATTATAATTAATTTTTTTGTTAGGAAAATGAAATCAAAAAAATTACATGAAAAGATTTCTTAATTTATATTTAATGTTCATTCTTTTAATGTAAAGTATCATGTGTTAAAATATCTGCAACTAATAAATTAGGACCTTATATATTTATTTATTTATTATTTTAACAATGTTTATACAGCATTACAGTAAAACCAAAGCACTGTACAAATTAAAATACAAAAATTACACACACTTAATTAAGCATGGGAGCGAACTACCAACTACACATTTACGTTACATCTAATGCCTCACAATATGCTAAACAAGTCCGACATATATTTGCCCAATGAGTTGCAAAGATATCAAACTCTGGTGCCCATGACAGTAGCGAGTTCAGCATCCTTAGAGCACGCCCGGTTGGAAAGTTTCTATGCGCTACGGTCCGTGTGATTGGAACTGCCAGAAGATTGTGGCACCGCGGCCTCAAAAGATTTTTGGGAATAAATGGTATAGCGAGTTTAACTATTCTTGCCACCAGATCAGGGCAGTCTGTGTCGCCACGTAGAATACCACACATTGTTACGAGGAGACTGGTGTTGCGTCTTACTTCGAGTGAGTTAAACCCTAGCGATCCTAAAAGGTACTTGGACGGGTAAAGAAAGGGATAGTATGTGTGCAACTTTTTATACATGAACCTGAGAAAGGTTTTTTGGATTTTTTCCAAAAGCAGGGTATATTTCTTCTCCGTTGGGTTCCAGACAATGCTGGCCGTTTCTAGCTTGCTGCGGACAAGAGCCGTGTATAGCATTTTGATGGCACGTGGATCATTGAAATCACGTGCATTCCTTGTGACAAATCCTAGACGCTTATAACAATTGGCAGCTAGCGCCTTAATATGATCATGAAAAGTGAGGGATGTGTCAAAGATGACACCAAGATCCTTAACCGTCGTCACGCGGGATATTACTTCCGATCCGAGTATAACTGGACTATAAGTGGGTTCTGGGATCGGGTAAATGACATTGCACAACATTTAGATACGCTGAACTGCAATTTATTAGTCATACTCCATTGCAAAACCGCATCGATATCCTCCTGTATGGCTTCGCAATCACTCACTTGACTTACACCACATAAGAGCTTTAAATCATCTGCATAAAGAAGGCAAATAGTGTGCTTTAAAACCTCGTCAAGGTCATTGATCATCACCCCGAAAAGCATAGGGCCCAGAATAGATCCTTGACTGACTCCGGATTGAGTAGAGTATGGTGACGAAACATAACAGCCATGCCTCACGAATTGCTGCCTACCACATAAGTAACTGGCAAATAATTTGAGCAATCTAGGAGAGAAACCAATCCTACAGAGCTTACCGAGCAGGACATCATTATCGACTTGATCAAAGGCTTTCATAAAATCAAAATAAAGGACATCTACTTGCATGCCTTTATCTAGGTGTTCAGATATTATGTTTGCAGTTGTCAAAAGGTTGGTGTCCACTGATCGCCTTGATCTGAAGCCGTGCTGGGCGTTACTAAGGAATGGTTGTAGCTGGGGAGAGATCAATGTATATAATAGTGATTCAAATAGTTTTGCCAACAATGAAAGAATGGCTACAGGTCTGTAGTTATCTACAGAAGCAGTGTTGCTTGACTTAGGAATCGGGGTAACTCGAGAAAGTTTCCATCGGTCAGGATATTTGCTCGTTGTAAGCGATAAGTTAAAAATGTGCACAAGGGGCGTAAGGAAATGGTCTTTACACCCCTTCAGTATGTAAGCAGGGAAATTATCTGGACCAACTGAACAACGAGGTTTAAGTTTCTTTATACTTGACTCAACGGCTTCTGGGGTTATGAGACTAATGTGCACATAGTTTGGCGGAGCGGGATTTGTCGGATAATTGCACGGCATTATAGTCTAGTGATGGTTGATCAGGTAAGAAACACGCTCGAAAAGAACTTTGGCAAACGCATCAGCTGCCTCCTTTCCAACGTTGTTCCCGCCCATCATCACTTACTCGCGACTCAAAACCGCCCTTCGACTTCAGACTGCTTACATGCTTCCAAAAAGCGCGGGGATCGTGGCATACATTGGCTTGCAGGCTATCGACATATTGATTGTAAGCAATGTTGACTCGACGCTTTATGTCGGCACGCAATTCAGCAAATCGATTATATACAGTGCTATCATTGGTGACTTTCCATTGCTTGTGAAGTTTGGCCTTACGCTTAATATCGCTAATAATGTTTTTTACTAAACCAAACCGGATAGCAGCGTGAATGACCTTTAGATCGCGTTTTCTTTAAAAATACTTGATCGAACAATCCGTATACAATGCTGTAAAACATGTCGACCGCTTTGTCAACGTTATGTGTTTCCAACACCTCTCGCCACGATACTCCCGATACGAGCTCATAAAGCAAGCCGTAGTCGCCTTTAGCAAAATTCTAGTCATGTTCAGCGTTTATGTTGCTTGGATCGATGAAATCAGGTCTAGATCCCACATGATTACGGTTAAGGCAGACCATTATATCCAGAGGGGGATGGTAAGCGTCACGTTTGGGTACGAGACCGCCCCCTTTTATTTTCCATAACGCTAGTAACTTGAACTCGCTCTGTCACAAGCACGACATCCAGCTTACTCCCATGGGCATTAACAATCTCATTACTATCAGCTAGACCACAAACAGATAAAAAAATAACCATAATAATTTAAAAGATTCTGAGAAGTATACAGTGGATTAAGATTAAGGTCTCCTAATATAATCACAGTATCATTTAGCTGTCCGATGATCGATTCAACCTTCTGAAACCATGACATATACACCTCATCCGTTGCTCTAGGGTGTATGTAAACTACACAGATGTGGACGCAAGCATCACCAATCCTCAGCGTCGCCCAGAGGTCTTCACCAACCGATGTTTCCATCTTCACGCGTCTCGTTACAGTTATACCGGGACGACAGGCGAGCAGCACTCCTCCACCACGAGTGCCAGTGGAGCGGTCACGACGCAGTAGGCTCCAAGCTGTGCTAACTATTTCGCTGTTTTCAACAGCCTCCGTAAGAAAAGATTCGGTTACTGCTACAATATCGGTGTTTGAGCTCAGGAAATTATGGCGAAAATAATTCAGTTTCGTTATGTTATATATGACGTTAAGTTAAGACTATCGGAAAATATTATTAGAGCCGACCGTACCACATTACCAAGGATCGGACAACGCCCGTAATTTTGAAAACATAACCCTGTTCCGTACAGTAGAGTAGAGACGTCCTTGTCTTATATGATGTTAACATATTTTATATTATAAGATATTTTTTTAGTAACAGTAACACAAAGTATCTATTTAGGA
>JALPQI010022695.1:0-11593 GCA_025490895.1 Thaumatotibia leucotreta
TCAAAAAATAAAAAATAATGTACTTTTATGAGGTTAAAACCTTAAAAAATATCCTTGTTTTAATTACATAAATTGATCAAAATAGAATGATAGTGAAATAATATAAAAAAATCTTCGACAGCACAAGATCTACGCCCAATTCGTTAATTTTAATTTACAGAATAATAGATCTAGAAAATATTTGTCTTCTCATGATTATTTATAAAAATCTATCCATTTTTGTTTGGGATTCTTATGTAATTAACTGCATAAAATAAAACAATTAGATGTTTGAATAACAATATTAATAAAATAATCAATGAAGTTGAGTAAGCCCACAGAATAAGAATAAGTAGATAGGTAATCACAGATAAAATATAGGGAAGATTCCGTGTATTAAGACATACATGAACAAACTATTGTCATCCTTCACCCCATCTCAAGACGTATTCCATAAGGAAAAAGAGACAAATAAAGTAGCTCTACTTGGTCGTGAACTCCATCAACGACTCCATTTTCTTGAACAATGCTACCAACCTGACTAGATAAAATGTCATTACTATTAGTGATGTCCAGTCTTCAATCGTATACTTTTATCGTCAATAATAATATTTTTACCAAATTAGGTAGCGAATACAGTAGGAATAAACCTTATTTCCTACTCAAAATCACGATCTTCTTCGATCGTGATTTCAAAATCTACATTTTAGGATAAAAATAAAATCACAAAGTTAACGAAATATTTTCTTTAATTAAAATGTCATAATGAGGGTTTCCTAAAACGTATGCCACTAGTTGGCGCCACTTAGCCGTAAGGTCCCGCTAAGAAACACAATTATCTAGCCCCAAAGAAAGACTAAGTAAATGTTTTTTTTTTTTAATAAAGTTTTTATGTATTTTTTTAACTCATACAAAATATTTAAACCAGAAACTATAAACATAGAATTTAGACAAGTTTCTGGACCTGCTCCCGCCCTGGTGATTTCAGAAAACTCTCATTATAACATGTTTTATGGACTTATCATTCCTTAAAGCATACCTAACAATTTTGGTATGATGGATTCTTTATAATTAAATTAATCAGTCTACACAAGTATCACATGAGCGTCATTATTAAACTAAACTTAATTTACTTGCTGGTTGACATGACATTGGATGATTACCAAATATGGTGGGTAGTACGTCAGAATGTAATCACTTATGCGCGTACCCTTGCCTGAAACAACAGCTTAAAATTGTGCGGAGCATATTTTTGAATACTCTTTAGGGTACCAGTCGTCTGCCTTTTTGATATTTTTGACCCATAATAGCCTTTGTTCAGTGTCCAGTGGAAATCTGTTGGACATTAAAAACATAGATTCATTTTTGAGTTGACTATCAATACATTTATCGATATCACGATCGGTCTCTTAAGTACCACACTATGCGATACAAATGTTTGAATCCCACTATTTATAATTACATTACGAATGTAAATACAAATGGTTTAATCACAAAACTACACATATGTATCCGACAACAAATAATAAGATTTTCAGTTACTTTTACCTTAATAAGGTTCGAAATCTTAAAATTCAAGTCAAAACTAAATTGCCGGTGAAACGTAATGTCTTTATTTTGTTCATTCAGGTAACCCTGGCGGTTTTTACACCCTGGGTCCCGTTTTATAAAGTTACAAGTTACAATTTTACAAGCGTTTACTGGCAACACTTGCCCCGTTTTTTATAATTTGCGTTTTATAAAAGTACTATGTTACAATTTTACAAGTTACAGGTACAAACAGCAACACAGCTGGGTATACACTTCAGAAATTGGAAATATTGCATGAAAGAGAATCACACTTACAGTCACATGTCAGTTACATAGGAATGTTGAGCCACTTGGCAAAGGATGCAATTTGGTCGTGTAATATTATGGATTCGGTATTTTTCGTTAGTAGGCACGATCGCGACATTTCCGATGGTCCCCGATGATATGTCATCGAATCTTTGTTGCGTCAAAATTTCAGTATTTGAAAACTAGTTGACATAATAAAAATTCCTTCGTCTACGAAAATTAAGAATTAGCTATCGGCCATGATTAGACGCTAGATGTCGTTGTTCCTTGTGGAAACTGGATAACGACAGTTCTTCATAGATTTGTCTGAAACCGTTTAGTAATTTAATCACGGTCTCTTCAGATCGGATTTCATGATTTTTCTGACATTAATAGGCGAGGTATTTTTCCAAGTCAAGATATTTTTACAAATAGCCATGTTATCGGGCAATGTTATAGTTGAATTATCGAGAAGATGGAATTGCATATGTAGTGGTATCGCGTATTTACAATGTATTGTGTGCTATTGTGTGTGTTTTATCGACTCATGTATTGGCATTATTCGACTAATAGTAAACCTAATCGTAAAGATACAAGGTTCACTTTTAAAGTGTTGCTTTAGTAACACCACTACAAATGCAATTCCATCTTCTCGATAATTCAACTATAAATATTTTTTTTCATTGACAGAGACAAATGCTATTGCTGTCTTTATTATAATTCATCACATCTCTTAGTTGACGTTAGTTGAATACTTATGTAACCTTTGTGGAAATATGGTAGATAGACGTTTGACAGTCTGCCTATAATCCTTTAATCTGTCATTAGCCATACAAATGTTTAATAGAGACTTGACAGTTTCTGGCTGAAATTGTAACTTTGAAAAAATGTCTGACAGTGACAGCCGTTGAAAGGAAAATGAACGAAAATTTCTATATAGCAGCTTAGCAGTCAAATTACCGGCTCTGAAGTTAGATTGACGTCTCCAGAACTAAAGCGGATGTTATATATAACGTAACTATAGTAACGTCAGCTTCCGGAAAAATCGTGATCAATCATTGGTTAAACGTTTTTGTTGTTACGTAACCATGGTAATGTCACCTTCTGAAGAAACCGCGAGCGATCATTGGTTAACCGCAGCAATGCCTGCCCCATTGGTCAGCAGAGTTCGGCCGAAGTCGTGATATCAGTCTCATAAGATTTCGGAACCCGGGGCCCTACCGCGAACATCGAACGAAACAAGCTCGTCCGAAACTAAAATCGAACGAAAGAGAATTGAAAACGTTACCATGAAATTACTTCGATTCTACTTCTTTCGGACGAATCTATGACGTGAATGAAAATAATGAACGTTCCGTTAACTGCCGTTAAGTCGATTTCACACTTTTAATCACACGCTGCGATCAAAAACCGGTAAAGTAGTAATTAACATAAAATGGGTTAAAGAATTGTTAAAAATTAAAATTATGAACGGATAATATGATGCAATACTAAATACTACTCCTTTAACTCATTTTCACGCTTAATTTGATTTTTTTCGTTCCTTGTTAAATTAAGCATCAAATGAACGCAAGTGTCAAAGTTGTCAAAAGTACAAAACCAGTCGCCAGTCACCATTAAAGTTTTAAAATATAAAATAGGATTTCGGCTTATAAACGTAAGAAAAGCTCTATAATTATCTTGTATAACAATTAATTAAACCTTAAGTATAAAAACTGAGGCACTAAGTACTTAATTTCGTATTAAAATGAGATTTTTTATTTTAAATTCGCTCACTTTGATAACATATAATTTCCGTCTTTATTTATTTTTTACAGCATGCCACCAGTTAACCATCACCTGTGATTATTTAACAAAGCACCCAGATTTGGGGAAAGGCAACCTCAGGCATATTGAGATTATTGAGGGTTGCACAGAGTCCAAACGGCGATGGGCTGAGATCACTGAGACCCTCAATGGGCCTCAATTGGGCAGTAAAAATGCCACACAATGGCAAAAGGTAAAAAATACTATTTTCCATAACTTAAGATTTTATTTCTTGAAAATTATTTATATTGCAGTAAACATTTTTCTCTCATTTACTTCTTGGTTAGTTTCGTTTTGAAATTGTGTTTGTAGCTTGGCTTCTCTTTAAAGGATAAAAAATATACTGCCAAAGGCAGAGCGGCTGAGCTTAACCGTGGGGCCACTGGGACTGGTGGTGGTCCTCTAAACTCAACGAAATAGATCTCCGGGTGTTGGCAATTATGGGAGAAGGTCTTGGCGGTCGCCAGACCCAGGCCTTCATTAATCCGTTTCAGGTATTGCATTTCATTCAGTTTTTATTTTTGGGAAATTTCTAGTTATTAGCATTATGTTAATAATTTATATTTAATCATCGCACCTGCAAAGTTCTCTATGTAAGATTTATGTCTTAGAAGTAGTAAAGTAACTACAACTCACAAGAGCTATTAATTGTTTTGTCGATTGTTTGTTAATACTATTGCTATAAGAGACCTGTCAATGTCATCAGTCATAGAAATATTTAATTTATTTTTTTAAAACACTTAAAAGCCTCCGATTACAAAATTAAATTGACTCCTTGCTTCACAATTTAAAACTCACCCCTCACAAAATATTTTGATTGATGAGAGTATTGTGGCTAATACTCGCATCAATCAAAATATTTTGAAAATGTCTTCTAGCCTATTAAATCTTAGTTTTCATATGTCTTTATAATAAATCCCATTAAAATATATAAAAAAAATCGCGTAATACACATTTTTCTAGTTATTATGAAGCTTATTACAATTGGAGAAGCTACGTTTATAGTTGTAGACGCCTATATAGGTACATATACCTAGGACAAACTAACAATTACTTATATAGTTATGTAGGTCCAACTTTGAGAAAGAGTTCAGTGTTCGGGGAGCTATAACATGATCTTTTCCCAATTCATAGACAATCTCATGTTACAACAACTTGAATTTTGTTATATTTTTCCATAAACACAATTTATTTATGTGCTGCAGGAAACTTACATTATTTTCAAATATTTTTTTTTCTCAGCAACAAAGCGCACGGCAACAGGAAACAGTGCCTCCTCCGCGCCAGTCAGACCCTCAGCCTCAGCACATCGTCCAAGCCCGTCCAGTGCACACCCACATTTCTCAGCCACGCCGCCCAGTGCCTCAGATGCATGAGGCTGTACCACAGCAGCAGCAGCTCTATGAGCTAAGTCCCTGATTACGGCCTGATTACTCTCTAATAAATAAAGCATATAAATCAGTATTATGTACTTTTATCCAGAAGCCTTAAAAAGCTGATGATCACTTGGTTCTAAGTCCTGAACAAACCTTGACAACTTTGAACCATATATGTTATTGTCATCGTAGTAAGAACCTAGAGGTCCTAGATTCCTAGAAATTGTATTCCAATATTTAATATTATATTGTATTAAATTTTATTTTTTGCTCGCAAGTGTGTTAAGATTATCATAATGTGCATCATGGCCTGAAGTTGATTACACACTTCTTGATGTAAGTAATGATTATACGTATTTTCTTTTCAGGCAGTAGAAGAACGGAAAGGCGTCGATCAAGACTGCGCATAATTTAAAGTATTTCATAATCATTGTAATCAAGCACTTTCAGAACACAAGTTTGGTCTTATCACCAACACCAACTTAAAACCTTGAGTCCACAAACATGTACCTATAGTTAAAATTATTGATATTTATTAGTATTAATATAAAAATAAATTTACGTGATTCACGATATGTGTCAAAGACAGCAAATTTCATTGAAACTGACTTACTATTTGTTTATTGTCGATTATTGGAAAAAAATTATGGAAGAAGATAAAAAATTACATTATTAAAATATACATATATTATTCCCTTAACTGTTTTATTTCTGTCCTTAGTTATTTTCTTTTTTTTTAATTTCACCATTTTGCCTGCCTGACTAATATGTACCTAACCAAAATGCAAATTACTGCCAGTACCTACTAACGGTCACTGAGCTAAACTGCGAACGGACAGACAGACGGACATAGCGAAACTATAAGGGTTCCTTGCTTACTATGGAATCCTAAAAACCAAGTGAGTTTCAAAGAAAAATACCTTAAAATACATACCAATCAATCATTATCTATGTAAATTCCTATGAGAACATACCTAAAACGAGTTTTAAAATTCATTCAACGATTTCTCAAAAAAGTACATAGGTACACGTTAAAATAAAATAGAATTGTTGTTTTTTTTTTCATAATTATATAAGACTTAGGATTATGATGATTGTTTTTGTACTAAATGCTTATTTTAAATACAGATTTAGGATCTATGCTTAACTAAATACCTGCCTTAAGAACCCTATAAGCATGGAACGTCAAAATTCGATTTTAGTAAAAACTTATATCAGTATCGGCTACCTATATTGTTTATATAATAATGCTTATAAGTTTTTGAAAAAATTTTCATTTTCGATCATCATCACTATCATCTCAGCCATAAGACGTCCACTATTAAATTGAACATAGGCCTCCTCTCTGGACCTCCATATGGAACAGTTGGAAGCTACTTGGTCCTGCAGCCAGCGTCTCCCGGCGATCTCCATAAAGTAGTTTGTCCGTCTTGTTCTTGTGGGTGGACGTCCTACGCTGCGTTTGCCAAACCATGGTCTCCACTCGAGGACATTTTGCTTTCATCAGATGGCCCTGCCCAATGCTTCAGTTTGCTAGTCCGAGTCCGGAGGACTATGTCGGTGAATTCAGTTCATATACGGATTTCCATTTCTGAATTTGGTCCATTTCCTTCTCCAAGTTTAGCACTCTCCATAGCTCGTCGAGGGACTTTGAGATGAGTCCGATGGTGAAGGACCACGTTTCCGCGCCGTAAATCATCTATAACTTCACGTTAATTGAAGACTCGTCTTGAGTCACTGAGGTGAGTCGGACGAAAAGAAAGTTCTTGTTTCCCGAACGCTGCCCAATAGAGCTGGATTCGGCGATTGACTTTTTTTTAGAAGTTGGACCTACATATCAAATTGTACTATAAAGAAATATCGGTACAGGTAAAACTAACTTTTAAAATTGATAATTTTTGAAAATCGGTTCATGATTCTCGGAGGTATCGAGTAAATTACATACAAAAAATAATCTGGCCAATTGAGAATTTTCTCCTATTTTGAAGTTGGTTAAAAATACTTGATGGTGCGTTAAGGTACAGTCAAGGTAAAAAACATAGATGCGGACAGAGTGCAAAAGTATGTATTCACGACTTTATTATAATTTTGTCGTGTATTCATATTTATTGCAATTTACGCGCATCTATTTCTTCTACCTTGACTGTACTTATTATTGCGGATTACGGCCCGCGGCAACAGACAGATACAAGAGTTGTTTGTAGGTTCAAAATAAAAATCTATGCATATACTGTTCATTTATTTATTTTTAGTACAAGTAATACAATGTACAAAAAAAACTTCATTTCTATCACTGTGCAGAAACAATATGTATATTGAAGCAGATGTCGCTAACACCAGTTACATCATAAACTGTTTTATTGTTTAATTTAGTTTAATTGTGGTATTTATAATAATTCAATAAGCTAGCGGATATTCTCAATTCTGCTGACATTAAATAATACTTGAAAACGTGTCTTTAATCTAATCTGTAATCGAGCTCTCCTTGGGACTAGGTCGATTCGTGTACGATAGTCCCATGATATTTATTTGCCTCTCGACATTTACTGCCTGCCGAGGTTGGCGATCAGCCTCGCCCTCGCCTCGCGGCCGCGGCGCAGCGCCGAGTGCGCGGGCGCCGCGTGCTGGCCGGCGTGAGCGCCTCGTGCGCGGGCGCCGCGTGCTGGCCGGCGTGAGCGCCGAGTGCGCGGGCGCCGCGTGCTGGCCGGCGTGAGCGCCTCGTGCGCGGGCGCCGCGTGCTGGCCGGCGTGAGCGCCGAGTGCGCGGGCGCCGCGTGCTGGCCGGCGTGAGCGCCGAGTGCGCGGGCGCCGCGTGCTGGCCGGCGTGAGCGCCGAGTGCGCGGGCGCCGCGTGCTGGCCGGCGTGAGCGCCGAGTGCGCGGGCGCCGCGTGCTGGCCGGCGTGAGCGCCGAGTGCGCGGGCGCCGCGTGCTGGCCGGCGTGAGCGCCTCGTGCGCGGGCGCCGCGTGCTGGCCGGCGTGAGCGCCGAGTGCGCGGGCGCCGCGTGCTGGCCGGCGTGAGCGCCGAGTGCGCGGGCGCCGCGTGCTGGCCGGCGTGAGCGCCGAGTGCGCGGGCGCCGCGTGCTGGCCGGCGTGAGCGCCTCGTGCGCGGGCGCCGCGTGCTGGCCGGCGTGAGCGCCGAGTGCGCGGGCGCCGCGTGCTGGCCGGCGTGAGCGCCGAGTGCGCGGGCGCCGCGTGCTGGCCGGCGTGAGCGCCGCGTTGCAGCTCGGCCGCCTCCAGCCCCAGCGGCTCCATACGCGCCGCCAAGCACGCTGCACGCGACCACTATCGCGGCCCCGGTGTCGGGCCGGTAGTAGAGCTCCCGTGCCGCCAGCAAACCTCTCCGACGACCTTAAAGAGGAACGAAAAAATACATATTTTGAGAGACGAGACAATATTATACGGCAGACGGACGCACAGTGGATCGAAATGAATAAAAAAGGGACATTCCCATTTTTTTCTAAAAATCATATTTTAATAAATGCTCTTTGGTTAGACATAATATGAGGAATAAAAAAGGTTATGTAAAATTTTTCAAAATGAGGCTTATTTTAAGCAGAAAAAAATAAAATGTGTTTTTCTTGTATGAAAATGAAAAATAGGTATCTTATTGTAAGAAACCCGTAACCGATCCCGCTTTCAAATCTTTAGCATATCATTGTTCTACTTTAGATCAGTAGAAAATAGTTAAAACCTTATCTCAGTAGGTGCCCGATTTTTGTTTTATAGTCCAATCAAAAGTCAGTAAATACAACATTTTTCTTAGTTAAGTATTTTATTATTTTCATTATAAAACGGTATATTCATGACAATTTAGTAAAAAAAAAAATATTTATGACATTTTCATACAGATAAATACAAGTTTTCTCAAGAAAATGGATAAAATTAAGACATTGAAATCTAACATTTATTGCGATGTTTTTACTAACTATGGTAGTAACAAAAATTTAAAATATACTTGAATCAACAGTTATAATGTAATTAAACGACCACGTGCAGCGACGTAGTGCTCGTCGGGCTTTGGTTGCGGGTACTCCATGATGAGGATCCTCTTAATGGATCGAACATATCGAGCAATTATCGACTTTAAATTACATGAGTAACCCGTTTGATAAATATTTAAATATGTTTGAGCCTCACGTTATTTATAATTCTAAAATTACAATGTAAGTTATAAATAGTACATTATTGCAGAGGCCGGGAAAGCGAATTTCGTGGATGAGTATTTTTTGTCGGACGAAGCGAAGCTGAGGCCGACAATTACATACGAATCCACGAAATTCTATTTCCGCCCGAGGCACATATAGGACTTTTCTCCAAACATGCAAGGAAATAAAACAAAATTTATTACAATCGATTAAGTAATTCTTCTTGCAAATTGAATAACAATTGAAAAGAAAAAATCTCTTATGATTCCCGCCTAAACTTTTTTTTAATGCATGGTCGTTCATAAAAAATAGTAACGATATCTATGGTTTCATTAAACCGTACCTACACGACCTGACACACCGAGGCGTTTGTAACTCATGATAGAACGAGACGGCCATAGATTTGATCGCCGTCTCTCGCTCTATCCAGACCAGGCGTTTGGTCGTGGCTTTAGAATTTGGCTGTATGCATTTTTTTCAAAGTCCAAAAGTAGTTTTTAAGAAGTAAAAAACAATACATTAATGGATTTTAGTACAATTTCGCGGCCGCAAAAACTGTACAATAATGAAAATCTTTTTTTTTAATTTGAGCTGGTACATAAGAAGGTACTTCGCGTTTCGTTTTTGCTACATTAATGCGAACATTTCCGAGCATATTGGAGAAAAACAATATATTGTATCTTAGATCTATTTTATTCACCACCTTCTTCTACACTTTCAGACATTTCTATATTTTCAGCGTCATCAGTGCTTATGTTTCCTATTATTTAAAAAAAGTATAGAAGAAGGTGGTAAATAATAAAGATTTTTAAAGGCATTTTTTTATTTACTTATATCGTTATTGTTGATATTTTAGCTATTTGTTTACTATCAATAAATTCACCGCAATAAATGTTTCTATTTCAATACAATTTTCTTATAAAAAATTGTATTTATTCTTAATAAAATGTCATATATACTTTTTTATACTAAATTGTCCTGAATACACCGTTTTCTCAATGAAAATAAAAAAAATTAAGAACTAAGAAAAAATGTTGCATTTTACTGACTTTTGATTGGATTACAAAAGAAAACGGGCACCTACTGAGATAAGGTCTTAACAATTTTGTATTGTTCTAAAGTAGGACAATGATATTCTAAATATTTGAAAGCGGGATCGGTTACGGTTTTTCTTACAATAAGATACCCGTTTTTTTAGTTTCATACAAAAAAAACACATTTTATTTTTTTTCTGCTTAAAATAAGCTTCATTTTGAAAAATGTTATATAACATTTTTTTATCCCTCTTATTATGCTCAACCGAAGAGCATTATTAAAAATATGATTTTTAGGAAAAAAATGCGAATGTCCATTTTTTATTCATTTCGATCTACTGTGGGACGGAACGAATGCTTCTTCGGTATAGATTATTTCTGCTTGCAGTAGTAGACTTCTTACTGTAGACGTAATATGAGAAATAGTTTTCTTAAACTTGTACTGTTCAGATTTTTTTTTATCCGATACTATATAACGATTTACGCATGAAATGACGTCAATCTGCGTTAAAAAAAAGTCATCAATAGTATATATTTTTCTGCCCTCCGGCCAACGAACTCTGCGCACTCTCAGCGTACTATGGTTATGCTCACCCCTTGTTAACCTATGGTGTCTTACTTTGGGGGACATAGCGTGGATGCACATGATGCATTTATAATGCAAAAAAAAGTGCATCCGCATCATAGCCAATCTAAAAAAAAACAACTAGCTGCAAACCTCATTTTAAGTCACTGCAAGTCTTAACTTTTCCTTCAATTTATATATTAGAATCCGCCAAATTTGTTCGTAAGCATATCCACCTATTTGAATTCAATAAAAATCCCCGCCGAAAACAAGATTTAGCCCTCCCAGAACCTAAAATAGAAATGTTTAAAAAAAGTCCTTATTACAGAACCGCCCAAATTTATAACAGTATACCCAATACCATCAGATCTGAAGAGAAATATACAGTATTTATAAATAAACTAAAACACCTACTCATAAATAAAGCATACTACTCTCTAAATGATTTTTTTGAAGACTAATTATTATCTACCAAAATACCCTCAAATACACAAAATAAAACTCTTCTTTCAAAAAGGCTCTCATTAACCGGTACTGCGAGTTGTTACTAGTCATAGGCATACCAGTAACAGTATGTAATTATAAAATGTAAAATTAGTAATATGAATAAGTATAGTAGTAAGAAAAGAACAGTAATAATTAATGTAAATTGCGACACCCTTCAGGGTTCATGTAACTTAAACTTATGTTTTGTTCATGAATGCAAATATAAACAATAAACAATAAAACAGGATTATAAATATTAGATGTCATATACCAAAGAAAATCGACCAAGATCACCTATGTCCGAGGTGGGGATCGAACCCACGTACTCAGCTTTCGCGGCTGATGCCTGTACCCCTCGGCCACTCGGTCTTAGCAACCACCGGTCAAA
>JALPQI010022696.1:0-20797 GCA_025490895.1 Thaumatotibia leucotreta
CTGTGAAAAAAAAAGTGCCTAGCCGGGATATGAGTCTTCCTATTCGTGTAAAAACATTCTTGAATTTCTAGGTTTTGATTACAAAAAAAGTACAACAAAATAGCAATTAGTTTAAAAGTTATCGTCGATCAATTGTTGAGCGCCGTCACCAAACAAAATAAGTTTCTTGTAGTTAGTAGGCAAGTGTGAGTTCAATTTTTTTTTATTTAAAAATAACTGTCACATATTGGACTAAGGTAAATAGGGTTCAAACTCTTCCAATTAGTCTCCTTTACCTCCTCCAGAAATTCCTACATCGTTATCCCAAACACCCTGTATATGTCAAGTGCTGCCCTCTTACGATTCACAATCGTTTCACTCGCCCGCTCCCTTGGACGTAGATAGTTCTGCCATCTTGTGTCTTAAATGAAATGCTTTTATAACTAACAGCGGCTGCCTCCTACCGTTCGAGCTCTTAGGGGGCGATATTAGTTCTTGACCAAAAATTCAACCTTTTCACCGCCAGACGGCGAAGGAATACAGGGTTCCTTCCCGCTACCGATCGAGTCTACCAACCATTACGATGAACTTTCAGTATGGGACTAATATCGAAAGCGTGCATGGAAAATTGACTTTTCCATACTATTGAACTCTAACTTATTACTCACTTTGTATGAGTTAGTTTTTTTTTAATATTTCGATGTTGGTCCCATACTGAAAGTTCATCGTAATTGTTGGTAGACTCGGTCGATAGCGGGAAAGATCGTCGTTCCGTTCCACCCTGTATACTGAGCTCCAGAGTCCAGACGCCATGCGTACACGATTATTTAAGCGAATTTAAATTTTATGGCGTCTCACGAAGTTCACTGTATTGGCGTAGCTGTCGACCAGTGCAGTGCAGTCATTGGCGTCGCAGTCACGATTATCCGTTGTCGTCTATGGCCAATTGTGGTCAAAGGGTTAACAATACGACACATAGATATACGCTAACTTCTTAATATTACACTTTCCGAACGACTGAACAACCTCTGGCACGTGATATTTTGTCAGCCTCCGTAGCCTAGTTGGTAGTAACCCTGACTACGAAGCTGGAGGTTCCGGGTTCGAATCATTTGTGTATTAATTTATCACAAATATTTGTTCCTTGGTCATGGTTGTCTATGTATTTAAGTATCTATCTATTATAATCGTCGCCGTGGGACTAGGTTGATTTGTGTAAGATGTCCCAAGATATTAATTTATTTTAAGAAGCTTATTTTTGTTCAATCGTTATTAGAATTCAATATAATAAAAACCCTAGGTGGTTTCACAATGTTGTATGTATTAATTTCTTATTTAAGTTATATTTATTTATATCATATAGAAAAACGTTTATTTTCAAAACACAAACTAGAGTCTTTTTCCTCTCTCTCTCGGATTCCGCTACGAACGGACGTCTCTCACCAGTCCGCGCATAATATTTTTGCATAAAATTGCTTATTTTAAATCTAATTGGTCGCGGCATCGAGTATTGTTGTCTTAGTCGCAAGTGTTTTCTTATGTGAAGTTAAAACGAGACGAGTGTATTCTGTGCTTCAATCAGTACAATCCACTGAGCGACCTGTTATCGGCTACGGGCTTGCTACGAGACGCTACGCCGGGCCTACGCTGAACCAGTTTAAGTACCTACTGACTATCTTCGAATAAAACTCAAGTTAACAATACATGAAATCGAATTACATAATGCGTACACCGCCCAATTGCTCGGCATCTGGTGCACAATCAAATCCCGATCTTAGCAACATACCTATGGATTCGACGAGGAAAAAACGGAAAACTTCAGAATGCGAAGGTGATAAGATATCAACACAAATGGAATCGCTGCTTAGTATGTTTCAAGACCTAAAGCAAGATCAAGCTACGAATTTCGCCATGATGAATGAAAGTATCGCCCAAGTTAAGTCGCAAACTGATAACGTGTTTACTGCGTTAAATTCTATTGGGGAACAGCAATCACAATTACAATGCCGCGTTGAATCACTTGAAATAAAAGAGCAAACTACCACAGCCGCTGTAGACATGATGGGTAGACACCTTGAATCGGTGCAGAGAAAGTTATTGGAAACGAGTATAGAAATTTGTAATATCCCAACTTCCAGCACTGAAGAGGCATTCAGTGTCGTTGAAAAAATACACGTCGCATTAAACCTAGATTTCAATCGGTGCTTCATTCGCACGTTATTTCGTACACGCGGCAAACAAAACGGGCCGCGACCGATTGTGGTTGAGTTTTGTACAGTTAAACAAAAAACGGCTTTGTTGCAAGCCATAAAAAAGTTTAATATTGCGAATAAGACGGAGAAATTTAACTCAGGTCATATAAATATCAGCCCCATTAATGCGGTGTTTATAAACGAACGGCTTACACCTAAATGCCGTGAACTGCGATACCTAGCCAAATCTAGCGTTAATCGAGGCGATTTCTACTCTTCATGGACCTCAGGAGGAAAAGTGTTCGTGCGTAAAGGCGAGGGCCAGCCAGCCATAGAAATTACGGACTCTAAGCAGTTAGAAATTCTTCCGGCATGACTATTCACATTGATATGCGTGTTCATTGTTTTCTACCTAAATTTAAATAGCACTTTTTTGTACTTTATAAAAAATATAAACAATACGGCTGTTCAGTTATACACTCAAACACATAATACACTTATCTATATATTTGTATTTATTACACAGGCACACCAATTATGTTACCTTAATGGAACTGCACTTAAAATTATTTCTTTTTTTTACAGGGAACTTTCCTTTATGTTTTTGTGTCATGGATACTATGATCTTGGCGCGGTGGGTAATTTGTTAACGTTCGGCATTATTATTCTCAGTCTACTTAGGTTAATACAAACTTTTCGTACAGAAAGCACAACTTTAAGTGTTTTCTTACATACCATATGTAATAGTATACGGTAATGGTAATAAATAACGTTATTAAGGATATTGACGAGAATATTAATGTCGGCAAATCTTTCTTTGTAGTTGACCCCACTCAATGTAATTTTATTCTACAAACTAGTTCAAATAAAAGAAGTTTAACTTTGATTACGCAGAATATAAGAAGTTTAACTCATAATTTCAATCACTTACAGGTGCTGCTTACAAGGTTTGATTTTGAGTATGACATAATTATTTTGACTGAATGTTGGTTATCTGATAGCTCGATACTTCCTATCTTACCCAATTATACCTGTCACGCTACTGTCAAGAGAATCAACCAAAATAGTGGTGTGGTTGTTTACATAAAATCAGACATTATAAATGTACAAGTTTGCGAGCCTGACCTTGACGATGCCAATTGCCTACTCATTAAAGTAGGTCATGAGTTTGCAATTCTTGGAATATACAGACCGCCTTGCTTTAAAAATATTGATCGATTTTTAACATGTCTTGACCGCATATTACATTCTTCTCGTAATTTTAAAAACGTTGTTTTGATGGGGGACATTAATATAGACATAAAGCATGACTCATCTGATCAACGTTGCTCTGACTTGCTAAATCTAACTGCTATGCATGGGCTTATGCCTAGTCACTTTCTTCCTACCCGTCAAAACAACTGTTTGGATCATTCAATTATTAAAACCAATCTCCCTGTTACTACTATTGTTTGTCAGACAAGCCTAACTGATCACTACTGTGTAATCACAACTATAACAAACAATTCTACTCTGTCCAGGGCACCATTTACCACAAGACAAATTAATTACAAAACTGCAATTCAGGACCTGATGATTACTAACTGGAATCCCGTTTTAATCTGTCAGGACGCTAATCAGGCGACAAATGTTTTCCTTTCAATTGCTACCCACATAATTGATAAGCACAAAGTCACTATTAAATTTTCAAATAGGAAAAAAGTATTCAAACCTTGGATAACTCCTGGCTTACTCCGTTGTGTTAGATTTAGAGACCTTCTGCACCTAAAGTCACGTAAACAACCTAACAACCAAATACTTCAAGTTTCATATAGGAGATATAGAAATACTTGCAATAGAATACTTTCTAAATTAAAAAATGACTATGAACGTGACATGATTAATGCTCACAAAAATGACCTAAAACAAACCTGGAATATAATTAAAGATATATGTCACATAAATAGGGCAAAGACTGAACCGCTAAACTTACTTAAAATTAAAACAACTCCGCAAGAGGCTGTCAATGCTATTAACCAATACTTTAGTAATATAGGCCAAGATTTAGCTTCTAAGATTACTTCACGTCTCCACCAAACTCCATCAAATCAGGCTAACCGAAGCCCTTGTCAGCCTTCCCAACCAAATTCACTTGTGTTGTTGCCTACTGATGAAGTTGAAATCAAAAATATAATAATGTCACTAAAAAATAGCTCGTCTACTGGTTGGGATGGTATATCACCTAAACTTATTAAGAACTCAGTTTCCACAATTTCTAAACCTATAGCGTACATTTGTAATTTGGCTTTATCTTCAGGTACTTTCCCCACAGCTCTTAAAAAATCCGTCGTTGTGCCCATCTACAAGGCGGGGGATAGAGACAGTGTCAATAATTATAGACCGATTGCACTACTCCCTCTTCTGGCCAAGATTCTCGAAAAGGTTATAAATAAACGCCTATTGCACTACTTAGAAAAATATAACTTAGTATCTACTAACCAATATGGTTTTAGAAACAAATTATCTACTACAGATGCAATTAATAAAGTCGTAGGCCATATTGTTAACAAACTAGACTCAAAATCTAAATGCTTGGGAGTTTTCCTCGACTTGGCAAAAGCTTTTGACACTGTCTCTATTCCAATCCTTCTGCAAAAGCTCGAGTGCCTCGGGGTGAGAGGTATTGCACACAAACTTTTTACTGACTATCTCAGTAATAGAACACAAGTCGTAAAATTAGGTCAGCATAGAAGTGAAGAATCACCGGTCACATATGGTGTACCACAGGGGAGCGTACTAGGCCCGACTCTATTTTTGATCTATATTGACGGCCTCTGTCGCCTTAAACTACAAAGATCAGCTATTGTAACATTTGCTGATGACACTGTATTAATTTTTGATGGACCCTCTTGGCATGACATTAGATACACCGCTGAAACGGGCCTTCGGGAGGTTATGAATTGGCTTGACACAAACTCTTTATCTCTTAATTTGAGTAAAACAAAATATATAACTTTTAGCATTAACAACTCAACCCAACCTTCCAACTTTTGTATCAAAGCTCACACATGCTTAAACACTTATTCAACTCCCTGCAATTGCTTCAAGCTTGAGGCAACTAACACAGTGAAGTATCTTGGGATTGTTATTGATCAAAATCTAAGATGGAACTATCACATTCAGTCTCTCTCATCTCGGGTAAGAAAGCTTATACACATATTCAAAAATATTAGACATCTAAGAGATCTAGGAGTAGTTAAGAATGTTTACTATGCTTTGTGTCAATCAATAATATCATACGGTATCGAGGCCTGGGGTGGTGCCAAGAAGTCTCACATGATTTCTATTGAACGTGCTCAAAGAGCAGTTATCAAGGTAGCTACATATAAAAACTTTAAATATCCTACGGTCGCTACTTACAAGGACTTTGATGTTCTTTCGGTACGCCAACTTTTTATTAAGTTCACTATAGCAAAACAACATAAGAAAGCACCTCCGATACCTGTAGAAGAACGTAGGCGTAATCGTGTTTTTATTAACCCACTCTGCAGCACCAAATTTGCTCAAGACTTTGTATCATTCCTTGGTCCATTTCTCTATAATAAAATATGTAAGCAAATAGTTTTGTCACATCTTACTCTGAGCCACTGTAAAGCCGCTGTCACGTCATTTCTTAAATCATGCGACTATAATGATACTGAAAAGCTTTTAAAAACTACAAGGTAAATTTAGACCATCCGTACCTTATGAATCTGTGCTCTGATTCTTCAATGCGCCTATTGATTATGTTGTTGCTTCTTTGTTTTCATCTCATCAATTAGTTCCCTAGTTTTAACAGTTCCACTGGTGTTGCTAGCTATATCAGTAATATTTATTCACACATATTCACAATCACTGTCTCACACATACACTTCCACTCTTGTTTTAAAACAGCTGTATTATTATTATTATTATTTCATTCTAGTAACCATAGATCCCTTTCTATCTTTTTTTTGTTTGAAAGCTCCATTTAGCTATACTAAATGTACTTATTACCTACTGAACCGGTCTACACCGAGTCTGCATGTAATCCGGGAGTGGTGGAGCTTCCTGCCGTCATACAGTTTTTACTAGTGCGGAGGAATCCTTGCCTACTCTTAATTACTTATTATCATGTAATATCATCTAAGTATGTTTCATGTATGCAAGGAGAAATAAATAAATTTATTAATTTATTATTTTTGAAGGACTCGAGTCTCTGTAACATAGTAAAATAACTCAAGTTTACATTACAGTAGTCCTTACCGAGTCGAGTCTTAGAATGAAAGTCTACCAACACTAAGTAGTAGACTAGAAAGGGACATTTTGCTAACAATATAACATGTTTTACAGGATACGGGGAGTACAACTAGGCTTGGTGATCGTTAAAGTGTCTACCTCTTCCAAGGGATGGATTGTATCGTAACTTTAGAAGTGATGTGTGAAACCTGATAATAAAACACCCACTCTTAAAAAATTACGTATTAGATTTCTAATGGTGAACCCACACTGGTGGTGTTAGAAAGTGTTATATAACATCATCTTTCTCTCTTTGAGATATATAACATTATCCTTGTCACACTGTTTTATAACGGAAATAACATCCAGTGTGGGATCACCATAATTCTCATGACATGACCGTTAAAGAAGCGCTTACGGTTTTACATTTTTGCTAGTATTCCTCAAATCAACATATTTAACTCCAAGGCAAATTTTGAATCCAAACTGATAGGAATCTGCCTGAGGAATCTGAGGATTCATGCGTAGGTAGTCTATTCAGTTGTCCAGGCAACTTTCAAACTCGTAAAGAATACTTAGGTACGTCAAAAATTTTAGGAGCAGAAAGTTAAGAAAAGCTGTTGTATGTGGTTGTAATCTATATCCATCTATATAGGCTTTATCTATACAGTGTGTAAATCTAAGTGTGTAATCTAAATGGGATTCATTAGTGTAAACATGGATTACAACGTTTTTTTACCACAGATTTTTTTTAAGATTATCGGAGCAGCAATGTATGTACGAACATTTGTTATTGTTGATATGGCAGTTAATGTTATCTGCTTTTGAAATTAGCTGTCAACGAGTATTTAACTCGCGTATGTTGCTCTACATTGCGCGCCGAATTATTTTGTATGGAAAATTTTGTTGCTCTAATTTTAAGTAAAAGTTATTTGAATGTACTTATTATGTCGTAAACCAACACCCGTTAAGAGCTTCGCCCGTATTAGATTTACACCCTGTATAGGCATTTGTTTTGTTTGTGTTCGCATTTTAAACACGTGTCTATTTGAATATATCACTACTACATAGATACAGTCGAAGACAAAATAAGGGGTATACAAAAACGTTCAAAAATATGTCCCAGTGCACTCTAATTCTGTGTAATAAGAACGTCGTAACATATTTATGAACGGATTCTTTCGATACTTATTTTTGCACTTGACTGTACAACAGGTGACTTTTTTACCTATTAATAAACCCTATACTTCGTTTTTTTTAGCATTAGAAAGACCTTTGCAGAACGAGATATAAGGTTTTTTTTACAGGCAAATTCTGCGGATCGAACTGTAAACACGAGTTATTAAATATCACGTATTTATTATCATGCTATATTAATACATACATTACTCAGTGTTGTGAACAGATAAGAAACATAATGTTAGTTAATTTATATTCTAAGATGAAAAGATAAGAATTTTAATAAATTGCGTTTGCAATTTTTCATGGAAAGGTTGTACATTAAAAAACCTAAAGAGGCAGAGTTCTCACACAATTTTAAAACGTCACTGTCACTGTCCTTCGATTTCATATTGTTGTCGGTTGAGGCGGTTGTGTTTTCTATTGCTGTTAGCTTACTTAAAGATTGTTGTTATCGTTTTAGTTCAATTTCGTTATTAATTGTTGATCTATTTAGATATTTTGTTGGTTGGTGCACATTTAAAATGGATGAAGTCGCAGCAGGCTCCGGCTAACGTTTTTTCATCTCTAAAGAAGAAACGGCAAAAGCAAAATACTCTGACTGCCAGTGAAAAGCGGATGGTGGTGAATATTTACAAATTAGTGTCAGAAATGTGCCATAGAAAGGAATATCCCACTACTTAAATCGGACCGTGTGAAAAAGACTGCTGAGACTGCTGGCATATCGTTGGCTACGGTATACAACATTTTAAAAGAAAATAAGTTTTTAAATGTAATTAGATAATATAATAGATAACACTGTGGAAAATTTTATTATAAACGTTGGTGGTTCCGAGTCCTCGGACTCTTCCACTGACAGTGAATAAAACTATGTATGTCATCTGAGTTTTATTTTCTAATTTGTTACCAAATTCAAACTACATTAGAGCGTCCCAGATTAAAGCCGCCTATAATGGCAACAAATACTAAACGACGTTGTCGATGGGTAGAGTTGTCTTACTATTGTGTTTATGATACCGTGTCCGCTTTTATACCGATAGTTTAAATCCTTAAATGCATGACTTTTAAATGTACTGCGAGTGCATAATGTAAGCTAGGTTAAATATGCAATATTGTTAAATTTAAGACTGTAAACTTCATTAAATTCAGTAAATGTAAAATCGGTACGATATGAGTTACAAATTTATAAAAAAATACTTAGTTAAAAACCGCCAAACACTGAACGAAAACCATCAATATTTAACTTTTTTTTTAATTGCAGCCATCTTGCTTATAAAACACTTATAACTTTTTTAAATACAGTTTTGCCAAGAAATTAATAACAAATGTGAAAACTATGCGTTCAGTTATTGGCAAATATCAAATGATATGTATGTACCTACATAAGTTCCAAGAAATTCAGTGGTATCGAAATCTAAGAAGGAAGGTTTACGACCACTGCTTCTTTGTTCACCCGTTTGACAGATAATTCTAATCTTAAATAAAACGAAGTATAGTAAATTCTTTGCTCTTGGAGTTAAAAATGTTTATATCACTACAATATGTAAGCGAGTTGTTTCCTGGGTCGGCTTTTTAACACATCACGATTCTAATTTTCGTTTCTCGTGCTGATCAGACAGGCGGGGATCGAACAATGACAACACAATATACAGCCATTCAGAATGTAATTGTTTTATGCAATAAATATAATTTGGAAATACTAACAGAGTGTTTTACTTCATTACATAGATTTGAGAAATGTACACATGACAGTCTACAATACAGCGTTGTGTTCTATTAGAGGTATATAGAAAAAGGTCTAGTGAGGACGTAACTAACCTGTTCTAAATTCCAGATACTAAAATGACATATCACCACAATGTCACCTTAATTCGTTTTAGACAACGGAAAACTACAATTTCACAGTATTTATAACTATTTTTATAGCAAATGTCATGAAATGTGCCTTCAAGGATACAGAGACACATTTATTTAGAGGTTATTATAAATCGTCTCATCACTATTTAAGTAATGCCAAAGATAGACGATACTTAAATTGTCATTTTAGTATCTGAGATCATAAACTAGGTATTATGTTTTAGGAAGTAATAGGCGAAATCATTCGAACACGGTCGGAAATGAAACACCGATGCTTATTGACCTAAAAATGAAGAAACATTTATTTTCAGTATGTCTTTTGTATAATTTAATAACAGAATGAATCAAGTGTGTTAAGAGGATAACAGAGCGGAGTTTCCATTCGATAGAATAAGTTTCACCAACAATAGAAATATAATATTTATCAAGTCATTTACAGTTACAAATGCAGTACCAATAAATCTAATTTATTCGTTTACCGAGTTAGTTAAATTTAAACATTTAGTATGATCGTGAATGCACACTGAGCTAACGCTCGCCGCTACGGATTCTTACGGGCACAGTATAGTATATTTTTTTGGGATTTTTTAAAGTTTTTATTCATCACGTACTTTATAAATATCTCATACTTGAAAAAAAAAAATGACATTAAAATGTATCGGATGCGGCGCGACGCCACACACAAGCACGCTGCAGGCACGCACGCGGCACGCGGCGGCCACGCGGGCCGCACGCAGCCGGCACGCAGGCCGCACGCACGCGACACGCAGGCCGCACGCAGGCCGCACGCCGGCGACACGCGGGCCACACGCCCGCCGCCGCTACCATCACATTGCGACGTTTCACACCTATTCGTTTTCCCTTTGTACCGCTACAGTTAAAATTGTTTCTTACATAGTAAAATTAACGGAATAGTTTAAAATCTAAATAAAAAGGAGAGGCGGAGGCCGCGCCTGCGTTACATTATATCATTCAACTGAAACGATGTCAATATTTAAATTTATCGCAAACACTAGAGAAATGCAGGTCCAATACGATGGTAATATTGTGTGTCATGAAACAAAATGTATATTTGAATTCTCTGCTTTTTACACACACACTATCCAGCGGCTCACTTCGACGTCATCATGGTGACGAATTCTGAAAACAAACAAACAAACAATCGGGAGGGCAACTGCGCGGACGAGCGCGAGGCGAGGCAGTATGTTAGTACCAATTAAACACAACAGATAAATTAACCGAACACTAGATGCACTAGGAAGGGTCGCTAAAGACAGTCCGATAGATAGATAAATCGATAGTTTCAAACCCTTCGGATGAACATAGACAACAGTGCTGATGAACGAAACGAACAACATACAGACCGGTTACATTCGCCTGGTCATGCCACTACGGGGTCGTGGGAAATACCACCCTCCGTGGTATTTCCAGAACTAAACGCTATACAGATATTAGACACATGCACCAGTATTAACAGAAAAACGTCCTAAGTTTCCCAAAATTTAGAAATTAGATTGTAACTTTGTCGATACTACTTGTTCCGTTTCATTTTACTGTCTATTTCCACAATTGTTTTATATAATTCAAAACATATGAAAGCGTTATCTCCGCAGCTTTGCTACAATTTTTTCACGGAAACTTAAGAATAAAAGCGACACAATTTCTGATATTTCCGTGAAACGACGATAACGAACTTATCTTAACGGTGGGGCCCTTAGGCACTTCACACTGGGATCTTTTTAGTAATCTTACGACGATCCCGTGTTTATCGTTTGTCGTCGTTACTGTCACGTTCTGCTAAAGGTGCATGTAGACCAAAAGAGCATTCGCCGTTCTATCCCCCTACTCTACGAAATTTGATCGTTACACGAAACGTGATTCGTTGATTTCGTAGAGTTGGGGATATGGTCTGCATGCACCTTAAGTGAGTAGCCCGACAATCGGTAAAACGGGAGCATCGTAAGATTATTCGACAAAGTTACAAGCAATTCCACGTTCACACGGGCCCAGCAGTCGCCAACGATTGCCAGCCTGCCGGGCCCGACGGTGAGAACCCAAGAATGATGCGGGGGCGGGGCAGCTAACAGTCCAAGAAGGAACAGTAAGATCAAACCATTCAGAACAGGTAGGTACCTATTGTCGTAGGCCGTTACTACTAGGTATATCACAGCGTTACTGTCGGTTAGTTAGGAGGGGGTTCGGTCCGCCCGCGAGAATACGAGTTTGGCGAGGGCATGGAAGTCTGCAAGAGAGAAACAGCTGTAGCTCCGCCCGCCCGAGGCACTACGCAACATCGACTAGCGGAATACGACGGAACTACACTAGGGATTTCTACACTGCCATTGTATTGTACGCTGAATATCGCGAAAATATATGACACGGTTGATTGCAAAAAAAATGTAATGTGCAGTCGGGCAATTTCGAAAGTCACATCCCGTTTCGGCATTATCCGAGCACTTCTTAGTTAAGGGCTTAATCAAAAATCACGATCGTGCCCATTGCTACAAAAGTTAGTCATAGAAATGATATTGTTTAACTATGTGCAACCTTTGGCAGTAGAAAAAGGCGGCAATTGTAAAAATTAAGGCACGTATAGTTCGCATGTTTCACTGTCAAAAGTTGTTAGATTGAATTTAACTTCGTAACACAACAATATGACATTAAATTTGTGTTCATTAAGACCTTTATCTATGTACAATTTTTTTGCAAACTACCCATGATGCAGTCACTAAAGCGTGTCAGATATTCTCGCTGAATTCAGCGACCACAAGTATTGCAAGATATTCTACGATTCTTTTGACGCTTAGTCAGTTTTCGTCCGTTTCATTTCACGCCTACAATTAACACAACACGATGAACAGAGAAAAGCAAAAAGCTTTTAAACAGCTTGTTTACCTGACTACGAATCTAGATTTAGATTTTTGACGTGAATAGCGAATTGGAAATGGAAGATTGACCTCACGTTCGTTCCGCAATGCCATGGTCGATTCGAGTTCGCGAGGATGATGTTGGAGAGTGGGTAGGATTCGTACAGTAATTATATCTATTCGACATGCAGACCGATACCCATATCTTTATTCGTAACGGCCTCTCATATGCATAAGCTACTACCGAGAAGAGACTTGTTTTGACTTGTCACTTCACAGTAATTATGAGGCTCATTTTTAAATGTATTTATTTCAGAAAGCTTTGCTTAGTTACAAAATGTGATTAATTATGTTGCATATCTTATGCAACGATCCAGTTTTATTTTCAATTTTTGGTGGGGAACCACCGTACAGCCATTAATTTATGAGAATACTTACTGAATTGAATTGAACTGTACGAATACGAATGTACCCTTAAATTATCCAGATAAAGTAGTCATCGAACAGAAATGATTTCATTTTGAAGGTAGTTTTTTTTCTACAAGCCTTAGAATAAAATTGTACGAATTCGACCCACTTTCCCCTATTAGCTCGCGCCTGTAATTTCCCGAATACGGAGTAGTGCGCATCTCACCGTGTATGTGTATAGTATTTGTGTATACGAGTGTGACGACTCCGCGAGAGACTGGCGCGCGCCCAAACGCAACGCTTTTTTATAATCGCAGAAACATAACACTGTATCCATGCAGCGCTCGGCTTACACGTATACATGTCGCATTGTTTATTACGCGTCCGCGCCGATTGTTTTCTTAACGATTTTTTATCCAAGAGGTTTCTACAGGTTTCTACCTTCTAACATGATACATAAGTTTGTTTCTCAACCCACGGCGAATCTTGACATTCACGACGCGTATTTACAGCATCAACTAGATTCCTCTGAACTTAATGACGGTGTGTAAGCGCTGCGATAATTTACGAGTCTCTATGAACGGATTCGGATTATTTAAAATTTTGGAGGTTCGTAAATCACGGGTATCATAAACGTTGGAAGCGAAACTTTGTTTTCGCGGGGGGTAATTTATCGAGAGTGGAAATAGCTCCTCCACCGGGTTAGTGCGCGAGATGACATGCGGGGAGCTCTACGGGGTTGTATTGTCCTAGCTTACACGCTATACATTTATACATATCGTGCTGAGCCAAAAGGACAACTGCGATCTTCGTTCACCGATGTTTACGAGCCGTTTTGGCTCAGCAGTAAGTATTTCTCGAGACATTCCACAGTGAAGCCTCAAGAACAATAATAATAGTGTTTGTATTGTTAAATATAGCATCTATGGAGAGTATGAGGCTGAAACACAACCTGTAGGCACCTGTCGTACATATTTCGTTGAAGGATCTGGACATCTTTGCACAAACATCAACAGACAGACAAGTCACAAGGTACATTATTTTTACATAACAAATGGCTGAAGTCATGCGAGAACATGTCTTAGATATCTGTATGTTTTGAATGCGAAATGACGTGACGTATTATCAATGAAGTGCCAGAATCGTAGACACTATTATACATCGTGATCGTGAAGGCATTTATAAAATTTTGTTTGTAGGTCAAGTACGATGTTTTTAGAAATGCATATTTCTTCAGTTTGAATGATAAGCATAAGAGGCGATGGTATGTTTGAATAACAGAGTCAATGTCGTGCTTTAAGTCTGATTAAGATGGCCAGAGCTCTTCTTTCAGTATCGTGAACACTTTAAACAATATTCGTTCGTGTAACTTGGTCAGTTATCGTATTGCGACAGACATAACACGCCACTGAATCCACCAGATCCGAAGGGTGTTGACTTCACTTCGTAAAATCGTGCTGTACCTTTCATTGCGGAAATCGATTTTATTACTTTTATTGGTTTGTACTAGCTTCTCAAAATGAAATCCCTTTTCAAGTGAAAGATGCAGCACAATATGGAGGGCACATAAATAGTTGGATGTGCTTAATTCTAAAATACAAACACAAGCTTTTCTTGCTTCCTTATTCAAATTAGGATTTGACCAAGGTCATTGTCCCCACTAAGGCCCAGGGGCACATTTCTCAAATACTTGTAGCTTGTAAAACAAGTGGAAGTCTCTTAAATAGGCTCTCTATAAATTAGGTAAGGACTTCTTTCTGCCTGTATTACAACTTACAAGCTTTTGAGAAATAGGCTCCTGGTGTCCTATTCTACACCAAAGGCGGCATGCCACCAAATGTGCGATAAATGCCGCGTAGGTACATCTCAGATGAAAAACAGAGAAACTACTTTATATTGTTAATAAAGGTTATTCAATTGTATGACTACCAGACTAAAGAGGTTATTTTGACATTTTGCTTAAATATTACTCTTTGGAACCGCGTTTTCTTAATATTACTGTTTGAAGAAGGCAAAAAACTACTTTTCTGTTTTCACCATAATTATTTGTGCACTCCACCACGTTTCTATTTTAATCTTTTCGTGAAACGCGATATCAATTTTTGGTCACCAAGTGTAAGAATTACATGGTAACAAACTTCAGATTTGCATACATTTCTACTTTCGTTTCCACACTTTTGACCTGGGGTGTATAGGACCGAGCTTAACCCCTCGTCTGTGGTGATCAGTACAAAGGATTCTGAATACAAATTATGACACGAATATAATATAATGATGGTGTTTGATTGCCCAAGGAAAGCCAACCAACCGCAAAAAGAACTCCCAAGGAAAGCTTGTGCTCGTAAATTTCCAGAAGGCAATTGGTGCACACGTACCCTCGTAATTGACCTGCCCATCACCGTCGATATCAGCCTCGCGGATCATCTCATCAACCTCTTCATCCGTGAGCTTCTCCCCCAGGTTGGTCATCACGTGACGCAGCTCCGCCGCGGATATGAAACCGTTCCCGTCCTTGTCGAAGACGCGGAACGCTTCGCGGATCTCCTCCTCGCTGTCGGTGTCTTTCATCTTGCGGGCCATCATTGTGAGGAACTCGGGGAAGTCTATCGTGCCGTTGCCTGGAAAGCGGGAAGAGGGGGGTTAGTTGGATGCTGTTACTTAAATATTTACAAACGAAATATTGAGACATGTCTGTAGATATAATCAAGGACATTAATTTATGTACCATTGAGTACTTTATCATAAATACAACAATATGAAGTACCTAACCCAACATATCGTCGATTGACAAAACTCACTAAATAACAAATACCAACTTGTACTAAAGTTCGTATCTCAGTTCCGATTCAATACTGACATAAGAATTTGCTAAGAGTAGTGACAGTTTTTATAGTGAATTTTGCTTGTCAGCCGACGATATTTCATATTGGTTGTAAATTATCACTGTGACAAACTTCGAAATGGTGAATTCCCTTTACTGTACATGCGAGCCAGACTAACGTAAGTCCCCAAAAAAACCCACGCACAAATTGCCGATGGCTTAAATACTAAAATGGGTGACTTTTTGGCATGGGTGTGACTGGCCCCCAGGTGTATGTATATAGTATCAAAGTGACGTCTCTAAAGATGTTTCGAACTATCTTTTCGGATATTATTTTCGCGAAAAGCGTCTCGACTGGATAGATTAATTTTACGTACGAATTTCGACAACGACTATATAATTTTCAAATAACTTTGAAAATAAATTGTCATATGGTTAACTTAGAAATAACAAAATGTACTCGTACTGAAGTGTGACTCATGTCAACATAATTTACTATTATTTCTATTGAAATAAATCGAAGCAATTTCATTTAGACAACCTTGACATTTCATTTGTAACGGATCGATCGATTTAATCATATATGTTCACCGGAAACCGGCTAAAGAAGAGGCCTTTATGACTAACACGAGTATGTCGGTGTTGGCTGACTGACATCATCTAATACGCTTCCGTCCTACATTGCCTACTTACAAGCTAAATATTTGATGACCAGCTCTGTTACATTTTTTAAGTGTTTGTAAAATATAAAATCCAAATTTAAAACATGTTTCACTCAGAACTCCCAAGGAGACCGTTCCTCGTAAACGATGACGTAACGCTAATTAGTACTCATTAATCAATCCGCATGGTAATATCATAAGCAGCCGTTCAACGAAGTTCACGGAGCCAACCTTGGCACCTGGTATAATGGAATATTTTCACATAAGGTAAATATTATTCCTAGAGCTAGCTTTGTTTACGGGAGCGAAGGATATGAGAGATGACCTTAATTGACGATCCAGAAATACATTTTAAAATAGGAAACGTGGAAGGGAAATAGTTTATAATAAAGTTGAAAGAATTATGAAGACTCAGACGGAAGCGAGGTGACAAATGATCGGTTTATTCAATCAGGCGCGACGGAGACAAACGATAGATTAATGCTTCAATAGACGCCGACCGCTATTATACCGGCTAGACCGACTCAATTGGGACAAATCCCATTGTATTATAAACACCGATCGCACTTATATCTTTATTGAAACCGAGAAACAATAATATTCTGAAATGTCGACATTTCTGCAGCAAATCGCTTTAATGCCGGCGATTCCGGGAAACAATATAGATGGCCCGATGAGAATCAAGGAAACAATAGGTTTCCAGAACGTCAAGAGTTATATTTACGGCGTCATAAAGACTTATGAAGGCGTATGATTCGCATTGCCCATAAATGCGCCATGAAAATATAATATACGCATAGAGGCGACTATGTAAGCTTCGTTTTAGAGCGTAGCGTGGGGATATAAGGAGTAATTTTGGCAAAAGACGAGCCGTTTCGCACAATGAATATTGTTGGTAATCGCAATGACATCATTGTCGGCCGTTGATTAAATCATCCGCGCAGTAACGGCCGAATTTCGGGCTAACATGGTTTGCTACCAATGTGTCAGTGTTATCAGCAACATTAACACATCCATAAAGCTTGTCGAGGGCGCTGCCATTAAAAATTCCGAGCTGAAATGTTTGGACAACACATGGACAAACAATCTGCGACGCGAGTAGCATTTTTAATAAGCGTTAACATGGGGGGAAATATTAGGGGCGTATTTTTACGGTCACAGTCGAGACAAACAAGGAATTTATATTCCGCCATTCGCCTTGCCGGCGTCTCGGCTAAGCCCGCGGATTTGCATCCGGTGTAAGGCGTATGTTTGAATAATTCAGAGCCCTAACAATACGGCTGGGAGCGCGATCCGATCCGCACGACCACACATCTCGCGAATCCGCGAAATAGAATAATTTACGAGCAAGATCGTGAGGGATTTAGATGCTCATTAAAATTCTAACATTGCTTTAGTACATTTGTAACAAATATATACAGGGATTTAATTACCGAAGATGTGTTGCGAAATATTTTTTCTGATGCTTATCATGTTGCTATTCAATTCTAACAAACGAATCTGTTGTGACATTCAGGGTCAGGGATTTTCCCGAAATGATCTGATATAAATGAAGACAGGTACTTATGTATATATTTTCTTAAAATACTATATTACAATACCATGTTCTACGTACTGGAAGGCTTCTAGATTATTACACAACGAGAAGCTGACGACAGCAGGGTGAACGCTCCAATCAAGGTGCAAAAATAAGTGGGAGTTAAGTTTGGCGCATCTAATTGTGGGTTAACCTTTGCGAGGTGGACCGCGGGCTATTTATACCGGCCGCGCGATACGCTGAACTTTCGAGAATGCAGCCGCATTCCGGACACTTGTTCTAGCACCTGGGCCCGGAGCATTTGTCAACGCTTTCTTTTAGCCCGCCAGGAGGTAATGGTCATTGCCATCGGTGAACAGCATCTGTACAGAACGGCCGGAGTTTGCTTCTTTGAAACCCTATTTTGCCTTTTTAAGAATAGTCGCTGCAAAACGAAAACGCTTCAGAAGGAAGCTTAATTCGAACGCGGAAGGAATGATAATATGATATTCGATTGTTTGTGCCAACTTTCAACTGAGAACTGATTGACAAACACGTCTGCAGCTTGAAGCAATAGCTACTTTATAAAATCTAATAACTCCACAATATTTATTTATTTGCAGTAAAGATGAAACTTGTCTGATCGCAGCCTACCACTTTATTATTCCGCGGCGTGGAGTGAAACTATCAATTGAGTTATCGTTTCTGGGTGAAGTTCATTGGCATTTGCGCGGAATACAATAGGCGATAGCTTCCGAGTATATGGTGTTGCCATTTAAGGGTGGTGGGCGGTGGGCGCAAAATGGCGTCGCCTTGAACCGGCTGCAACGTTTATTGTTTTTGTATCGTTTCCCACAGCAAACTGGAAACTGTGGGTTGTTATTAATAACAAACACCACATTGTGTTAGTCTCAAAATGTTTATGAAAAACTAGTTTAGTCAAGGACAATGTGGTTTTAAGTTGGCTGGAGGAATTCCCGCCGCGTGTTGGGAGAGGATAATTGGATCACTCGCCGAGTGACCAAGCATGATAAACAAACAGCCACCGCAAATCATTACACGCTTTGAGTAACACATCGTTCTATGCCATAATATTTGATTTTTCCGTGGTTGGGTTAGCTCAGCTTTATATCTTATACCTACCACACGCTTCTTCGAGTGATGCATAGAATGTATGGTGCGGAAAAATCGAATGACGTTTTACTAGGGTTTTCTAAGAGAATCTGTAAGACATTTTTGAACATTAAATCGGCGTATGATGGCCCCGGTTCTATCGTAACTTTCTAACTAGAATGTAACTGCGACACAGCACGATAATCGGCCTTCAGGCCCTGAAATAGTATCAATAACAAGAAAATTCTAGAATAGAAGCTAACCCACCCTCGATTCGATTGGTTGACATCGTGGCCGTGTCCACGTCTATCTGTACGTACGTAAGTGTGTTTGTAGGGCGTTGCGGACTGGCTTGGCTTCCCCTGGTCGATACTGCGTGTGAATCATAACGCAGGCCGAGTGAGGCTTCAATTTACAATCTCATTATTGTACCTTATTTAGCTGTTATACTTTCTCTTCAGATCTGTTACCAATGTGTCTTTCAACTAATTGTGTATGTGTATCTGATATCTCGTTTCCATTCATGGTTTATTTAGTGCGACAATCCTATTGACACGCATGAGGCTAACATTCTTAGCAGGGTAAAATGATGAGTAATCACAAACATCAACTATACATCATACAGTAGCACTTCGTACACTTTTTCAACGGTTACCAAGGAATCTTGCTTAGCAATATTTTCTGCCGTAGAAAGTGCTGCTAAGTCGATACATGTATTTGGTATATTCAAAATGACTTCGAACTCTAGCAAAGTGAATATAACGACCTCAATCCCTCAGATAAATATTTCTAAATTGTCAAATCAATCTCGATCGCGTGATATCGCAGTAAATCTGGCGAGAGTCAATTAAAATGGCAACGAAGCGGTGGGCCGCAATCAAACCGACAATCTAAAAGCAATTCTGTAAACACACGTATTCGGGGAAAGTCTGGTTTACTACTTCTCAGTTATTTCTATTGAATAAGCGTTCGACTCAAACCAGTACACCTTGATCCTATACCTCTGTGGCAAATATACGTTGTAGAAGATCACACTGGAGTTTCACTCGACTATACACGGTAGGTGATCGAAATTGGAATACAGGTACAGCAGTACGTTTAATGTCTATATGACGTAAGTATATATGTAATTAATTCCAATATAAGCTGTTACGCCTACGCTGGCACACGAGTTCACGACTATAAGGAGAGATGAACTCACACTCATTGTCTTGGAAGAATACATTATTCGGCAGGAGTTTATCCGCATTGAGCCAAGTGAATTTATATAAAGCATCAAGATTTATTGTTAATTAGTTATAGATTTGGTCTGGCTAATGAAGAGACTGCGTATTATCAACGACACCTGCTTTTGAATTATCATGTCGAATCCCAACGTATTTTAAAAGACTTTCAAATTAATCCTAACCCGAAGGACTACAAGACAGTTTTTGAACCCGCAAATCGTAATTCCAAAACAGAAAAAGCTTGCATCTCAACTGTACATTGTTATATGCTATTTAGATTCAGGGCAACTGGAAACAATAGTCTCCGTCACCGCTTCAGCGAGCAAGTAATGTGAATGGTTATATCATAGGTACATAAGGTACGTGTATTTTGCACATAATGTTCCACCGCAAGGCCACCATGACTCAATATGCGTCAGCGCATGCAGTCCTTATAAGAGTAGCAATTAGCGAATACTAGATTAGCACGCGTTCTAGATGTTAAACGAATTTGCTCAAAAACTTCATCCCGCAGCGACAGACAAATGAATCTTAATTATTGACGCTTTTAAGATATAACAATAGATTTGGCTGCAGCTAACGCGGAAGATGTTGCAATAATTCAGAGGTAAGCGATCGCGTTATGCGTCGAATATATGGCTAAAAGCCTTAACATCAAAGATTCGCTTTACAGGCAGATAAGAACGATCGTTCAAGTCCCATCCAGCATGTTATAAGAATAAACACATCAAATTAAGTAGA
>JALPQI010022697.1:0-24106 GCA_025490895.1 Thaumatotibia leucotreta
CTTTTGTGCTCCTTGCAGATAACAGGTTTCAATTATAGACGGGAATAAGACGAGCGAGCAGGCATGTATTGGATTTATGACGATAATATACCTATACAGATATATATTATCCTACCTTCCTAATTGGTATAGATTTCCTTTTTTCCTTGTCTGCTCGTTGCTAACTTGGAACTTTATTTGAAAAAAAAAAAAACTGTGTAAATGTGTTTGGGATCGTTAATTAATTAAATAAATATAAAAGTGAATGTATCGTCTGGTGTAAGGGCCAGCGAGCGAACATGCGTGTAATAGAAGGCACCCGGGCCGCGCGTGTCTCTAAGTGCCACTCCATTAATTAAAACTTATTTGTGACGGTACCTAACATGCGCTACAAGGACCCTAATTCCGAACAACATGTGAAATCACCATAAAGTGAACTTTGCCTTGTGACTGACCTGCTGGCGAAATCCCTTGTCGCAAATTCACTTAAACCAACAAACTGTCATGCGATAAATAATTATTGCTTTTTTTTTGAATTTTCATTATGAAGTATAGCGGAATTTTTCGAAACGTTTCATTTCATTTACTTACCATATATGAAATTCATGAATTTTGAAAATATTGCATAATGCTTTTTAAGACTTTTATCACATTACGATGAATGCATGCCAAATCGCTCCACACAATCATTTTCCGAACAAAGTGGTTCTGAAAATCCGCCGTAGCCTTCAATTTCGACATTCAATACAATATACGCCAGAGCAGAGCTGCCGCAAAGATGGAAAATCTCTCAAAAGGATAGCGTTTAGCACGAGACAAAGACTGATTTAGATCTTATCTGGGGAAGCCCTCTGCCGGACCACTATTTACTTTTCGCAAGGGACCGCCGCCGCAACGGTCGACTACCGCACCGCTCAAAGCAGTCTGCACTTTGCACCAGGGCTACCGTTTCGATTTTGAAAATTATTGAAAATATCGACTATCACGTGATGAACATTCCAGGAGTGTAACTAGCGAATAAACAAATGAAAACTCTTGCGAAAGGTGGTGCCCCGTCCGTTAAGTGCCGTGAGCCATAATCCTTAAGTGTTCTGTGGAACATGTGTCGTACGTGCTATCATTGCCGTTCAACGTAAAATTCTTCCATATAATATCCCATTGCTTAACTCGGTGTAATGAAGTTTATTCGCGCTACTTCATTGTGAGTCGTTTTCAACGAAGGCGGCGAGGAATGTAATCAGTTGCGAACTAATATCGTGTCGTTTGCACTTTGCGAAGCCCCCCTCGCGTCTGGAAATGCCTCGTTTGAACCGCCGTTAGTTCTTTTGATTGCTGCCTTCTCTTCTCCTTGTCGAATTAAAGCGGAGGTCGCGCTGGTAATTTTGGGAAAATTAAAGGACCGTTTCATTTTCTTCGATGGCCCTTTTCAGTTAATATTAGTATGATTGTGGATGCTTCTTTAAGGAGATGGTCTCTTTAACAAATATACAACTATGACAAATTAGGCTTGTGTTACAATGAATATTCCATTACCAGGAGACTATTAGTGTTATTAAACTTTTTTTGTTTATAATACTGTTACGTTCGTGGGGTGGGTTTTCTATAGAAAATGTATAAACAAGCCACTAATTAAAACTGGTACTTTAATTACTAATTAAAAGAACAAACACCAACTAACACACTAATCACACACTTAATACTGGTCTACTATTACACTCTCAAACTCGCAGTTAGATTCGCAGTCTTCGCTCTTAATGTTAGCTCTTCGCTGTCTCGATAGAAACTACTCCCGGCCGGGTCAGGCTGTGTATTTATACCAGCCACTCAAATCTACAAAGTACGAGAAGATTCGACTCTAGAAAGTTCCCGAGTTAGGTGCGCGAACATTCTAGAGTATCGCTGTCTCTTTCTACAGGTTTCTCTTTCACACCCGTCCAGAATGTTCTCTCTATAGCTGTCTCGTTCACATCCTTCCAGAACATTCTCTCGTGCTGTCTCTATCTAATAGTGCTTTCTCTTTCACTCCTATGGGAAATTTAGCTATATACCGATTTGTACTTGAGAGGCCCAAAAGGGGTCCTGAAAACGCCTGAAAACGGGTTTTCAGGTTATTGCGTCATCCGATAGAGGGTATCCTGACGGCCTGAAAACATGTTTCAGGCGCCTGAAAACGACGGTATCTGGGGTGAATATTTGATGTTGTAGTATGTGAAAGAGGACCTTCTGAAACGGCCTGAAAACGCATTTCAGCCTGCTGAAAACGCTTCTAACGTGTCTAAAATCATATTTGTAGTTTTTATCATGCCACCGGCGTAACAATACTATTCAAGTGCTACATTAACCTCAAAATAGGTTACCATTTTGTAACACACACGCTTAATGCCTATAATATAATTATGTGGACGGCTGTATATTTAGTATAATCCATTATACGAGTATACATACATAATTTTACAAATCAAGATACTTAGCAAAACATTAAATAATACGTCCTTTGCCTTGAGTTACTTAAGCGTCAACCTCAAAGAAAATGCAAAACATATCCGGTAGGAACGAAACCGAAGCATGATATAGCGTGCGCTACGTTCAAGTACACGCAGAATATAAATCAGGAATTTTGCACTTTATACCGTAAAGATAGAGTTGAAACCCTTCCGTGGGATTGGCGCGGAATACTATGATTAATGCATTTTAAGGAACGTTTTAGTTGCAATAGAAGACTTTGACTTGCGGAGCGTGACTGCAGTGCGATGCTGCGAGGATTATGCCTTCTACTACGTCGAACGTAAAACAAACTTTGTTTTTAAAGTTAGATGATGAACGTATCTGTAAGCCAGGAAAGATAGAGGTAAGTAAGTAAGGTAGCAAAACTTGTTAAACTTATAAAATATTTGAATCGATTTGTTACTTTTATACTAGTTTTTGACATACTTCCAACACCCACACAGTTATTATACATACACATATTTATGATAACCAATAATATTATTCCAAATTCAAGGACAATTTTAGGAAAATGCCAAGCTCCAGACTTTCACATAATATTACCTAAATATAGTTTCAAAACTCGTTACAATAAACGGTACTTTATAAAGGAATCCTATTTGTTAATCTCGCAAAACTTGGAGCTTATCAGGTATAAGGTAAATTGTACAAACATTCCAACAAAAGATATCAGAGGGTGGCACACACAAAACACAACAATAAAGTTGGCCGGAACCGCTGACCATCGCAAAAAGCGCATCGTCCTCGGCGTTCTGAGCACAATACCAACTTAAATTGTTCGTGAAAGCGTTATGCACTCTACGGTTTCAATTTCCTCGCGAACTAGCCATTGCAGATGTTCGGACGACACTCATAAATATGATTTGAAAATCGTTTTATGTATAAGTCATAAACTTTTATCTTTCACGCCAACGGTAAGGCTCTCCTTTAAACGGTTCCAGTTAGTTTCCTGCACAAAAGCTGCAGACGTTTTAATATCTGACTGTCTGGTTACATATCTGCTAGTGTAAATTTCGTTGAAGCAAAACGGTCCTCAGGCACGCCACCTCTGCCGGTCAAATAATGCTGTCCTAATGGGTAACTATTGCCTAATGTATTTCGAAGAAACGTCGCAGGTTTCACGCTAACCCGCCTGAGGTTTCGACCTTCTCTCGGTCGGTGTCGGTGCCACGCCACGAAGGTGTCTAGCTCGCTTTACCTCTTCAGTTTATTAAAAGACGTTAATTTTGTGTAAGGTATTTTACATAAACGGTGCAACAGGCAGTAATGCGGGTGTTAACTGTGTCTGAACATTTTAGACAAAATAAAATCCGAATTTGTAAAAAAACATGTAATCCAAACCTTAGCTTAATAACTATTTATTAACACGAGATCTATTAGGTATCCACTCTATTATTGTAGCATCATTGGATTTAAGTTTACGAGTAGCGACGTCTAATAGTAAATATTTTCAAAATGCTATCTGATGATATCTCACAACACCACAAGATAGACGATAATCATAACACAGACTACAAGCAAAATGATAATCACGGGCAAATTAAGATAATTTTAAAGCTTACTTTTTTTATTTTTTAATGGAATAAAAAGTGACAAGCAGGTTTTTTTATCGACTAACAAAAAAATACAACTATACTCTTTCAGTAAACATAGTCGCGCTTATGTGTGTGTTTTAGTGGCAACTTACATTATAAGGGAAAGCAATCAAGTTCAAACGTAAAGAATAATGTTCTGTGTGTTCGCTTGTAATTCCCTTCCATTAATCCGGGACTGAAGCCCTCCGCTATCCACCACGAATTAATTACATTGCCTACTGGATTTTGAGTGTCTGAAAACTAAACATTCGGGGCTCAAGTAGGACTTTACTGGAAACGAATTACTATGCCAATCAAATATTCACATGAATTCCATTAATAACTACGTCTACATTTTGCGGGCAATCTAAAAATTAAAGTTTAATTATGAAACCACAATGAGCTAATTTAAATTGTTGACAACCCTATAGCGATCTCTCTCCACACAGCGATCAAGCATGATGTTTTGTTTCAATTGTGATATCACATTTCCAAAATTTGTCATAAAATAATTAAGCAACATAACATCAATATTTATTTAATCCACTGATGGTATTGCAATTAATTAAAATATCCTGTTAATACAGATCATGTTTATTTTGTGGTGCAGACTTAACAGTGGTTTCACTGCATCTTTCATATCTACATGAAGCAAACATATTGGTGATTCGTTAAGCCTTCATTCGGTATCGTATTATGATTAGAATAAAGTAAAATTGTAGTTTATATGGAATATTGGCGTAATTGGGCGTCCAGACCCAATCTTATCATTTTTTTTCTGATCAGGATAAACGTATCACATCTTTTATTATTACACCTTTTATGAACGAATTTAACAAGGAATATTAACTGATACCTAATTTGTCATAAAAAATAAGATCGTGTACCGTTTACATCCTAAATTTAATTATTCCTAAAATATAATCATGAATAACGAAGTTGGTCATGCAATTATAATAGGTATGTATTTAATTGTAAAAACAATCGTCTGTATCGTGAAAGCTAATTTAATAGATATTAATAATAATATGTTGTACTTTTAAATACTCAGATTAATCTGATCGATAATATTAAATATCCATAATTATATTCGTAGCAGGAGTGAAAAAAGGAGTAGGGACGAGGGAGTAGAGTCACTTTCACTATGAAAAAAAAACCACGAAATTGCGGAAAAAAAGCTCAGCGTGACAATCACTAGTATCCTGCTCACTCTCGCTAAGCGACTCCAAAATGTCATATTTTAAAGACAAACGGGTCTTAATCGCGTAAACTTACGTTTAATTATATCCTGACGTTTCGGGCATGACGTTACACCCGTGGTCGCAGGCAGACTGCATGCGAGTGATAATCGTGAAAGTTTAAATCAATAGACTCCGAAATGTCCCTGTACCAGCGTAGCGTTAGCGTGGGACCCTAACTTAGGTGCCATATGGCAACTGCAAATGAAAATTCACGTATCATAATCAGTTGACAATTTATTAAACAATTACCTAAAAAAATGCCACAACGACTTCCGAATTTACATTACGTTTCTGATACCCAGTACATCAATGTATGAACTGTTAATCAATCAAGTGTCTTGATCTAACACTCGACGCTACTCTTCAGCTGCCACGAGCGTCGGCACGCGCAAATACTGTATACATAATCAATAAACCGGAATATGGACGGGCTAATGTAATTATTAACTAAGTATACACATGGCCTCTATTGCGGTATCCTTGTACACAATCGACAAACAATGCTCGATGCAGACTGCAAACAAATAAATATAGGGATGAATTATTTGACGCGCTAATACTATAACGACTATATAAGGTTGTTATTTGACGTTTTAAATGTCGTTTTGGTGTTCTATGATGTTGGTTGTCTTCATAGTGAAAATTGCTCAGCGTGATCGTTTAAAATCGTGTTTGGTTGTTCTCTGAAGCCCCTCTACAGTACCCTGTTCAAGTTTACCCCTGCTACACACCTCAAAAAACACCCGATATTTTTTAAAATATCTGTAATAATGTGTATGTTCATAAATAGTTCGTAACGTAGATAGTTCACTATACGATTAAAGCAAAATAAAAAATCATCTCCACTTTACGACTACAATTTTTTCCATTATTTAACCATTTTATCGGCGTGATTATTGCTGTACCAAATTGCGAATGTCTAGTACATACTAATGGCCACACTGAGTCATGTTGCGGACAGACGGACATACAGATAAAATGATATGGCGAAACTATAAGCGGGTATCCTAACTGTATTAAAATATTATCGAACCGGGTTATTCACGTATTTAAGTCGATGATTGCTCGACATTATCATGGGTCGAAAGATATCGAGCAATGATCGACTTAAATACGTGAGTAACCCGGTTCGATAATATTTTAATATGTTTGAGTCTCACGTTAGGTTCCTAACTATTTTACTACGGAACCCTAAAAAGTACGTATTATTACATTGCACGCAGATAACTGCTAATTGTAGTTTGTTTACATGTTTATTCTAATCTTAGTAGTTTAGCTTTTATAAGAAATAACAGTTTCTTAGAACTGAAACACCTCATACATCTTTCATTTATACTGCCTAAACGATACATTGTAACACTTCAAAGCTCGCCACTGTTACGAAGTTTCAAATCGGTATTTTGATATGTGGTTCAAGTGCTTAATGTGTGTTCGCAATCACAAGCACAAGTTCGAGTGCATAGCAATCACAATAACACATACCAGACAAGTTACCGCCGTTATGTGACGTCACATAATATATCATCCGTCGTCTGCGATGACAAAGGTCGTAGTTTATCAGACACCAGCTCGCAGCACAATGCAATAGCTGCGAAGCCAAACTTGTAGTTAACACAAGCATAAGTCGCGAGGGTACCGTGCTCATATTGAGGTAGTAGGTTTCTAATAAATACAGGGTGATTTACATGAGAGCAGGGCAACAAGAAAAACAATCGGCTAGCCAAGTTCACGTTTTTTGTTTTTTAAGGTGCCACACCGACAATGGTTTCATTACTAGTTCCGATCAACTATGGATGCAAAACTTTGACAAAACTTTAAAAATTGACATGTAATACTTAGGAGTCCGCGCTGGATGCGGGTGGCGCAGGACTGGTCATTGTGGCAATCTTTGGGGGAGGCCTATGTTCAGCAGTGGACGTCTTTCGGCTGATAAGATGATGATGATCATGATATAATACTTTAGCCAAGAAAAATACGAATGTTATAAAAAAAGCTGTATCCAATTGTATTGCCTATCTCGGAATCTTGAACATGTTTGGGTGTGTAGATATGTATTTTTTATGGATGTATGTGCTCTTTCATGTCCACTTGACAAGTTTTGTTAAAGTTTTACATCCATTGTTTCGACCCCCATTCATTACGTGTCTAGGTAATTATGCTCGTATTTTTTGTGCTCACTCAGTAAAATATTTATGAAATACATCAATGTAGTATTTCATTAATATGTTTGTCGTCTTATGTCAAGTACCTATGCATCACATCAATAAATAGTTGTATTAAACTATGGAAGTTTACTAACACACTTTTTTTACTAAGTTTACAAATGTTTAAGCTAAAAGCTTCATATATGCAATCACAATTGAACGGTCACCCTTCTAACTTTCGAAACACGAACAAAATTCGAAGATACGGCAAATGAAATAAAATTAGTAAATTGCTTCATATTACACAAAATGATTAGTTCCCAATAAATTTATTAGTACTGAACCAAAATAACTGTTTACCTATAATTTACTGGAACCACACGCTTAGTTCTTGTCCTGAATCACCCTGTATAGGCGGCACAGGGCGTGTGTCGCACCAGATAAGCCCAGACGCAGCGACACGACGACAAACGCCTCCCATCTTGGCCAACCTAGATAGATAGCCGAGTTCATTATATAAAATTATACGAAAATGCAGTGAAACGGTGCAGCACTGAGATTAGGCCGTCTAAATTCGAGCTTAAATTTTAATCGGCAGTTAAAGCTTACGTGAACGGAATTTGTGAAAAGCTCCTCTTTATTGAACACTTTGGTGCTATACTTAAAATGTTTGCGAGTACGTGACAGGTATGCTTAGGTAGTAGGCGATAGGCAGATTTGGAACGAGTTTGAGGGGCCAGAGTAATTGCCGTGAAGTAGAGGAATTCCTTCATCGCCTTGTTTTGTGTGAGTACAAATGTAAATTTACTGAGGCATACGAGAAAAATTCTTACGTTTTAATCAAAATTGATGTACAACTACCCTATTATCAATTCTAAAATATTTTTAAGTGTTGTATCCAAGACCAGATGATTAGTTAATAATCTAATAATCCTCGCAAACATGGTAAACATTTTTGGTAAAATATTCCAATCACAGTGCTAATAGTAAATAAATATATTAGGACATCTTACATAAATAGACCTAGTCCCACGGTAATTTCAAGCGACGATATAATTATATAATAGTAGAAACATATGGATACTTAAATACATAGACAGCCAAGACCAAGGAACAAATATTTGTGATAGGTAATTAGCACACAAATAATGCCCTCCCCGGGATTTGAATCCGGAACCTACAGCTTCGTAGGCAGGGTCACTACCAACTAGGCTACGGAGGCTGAGTAACGTCCAGTTAGTGTACTTTCAATAAACGTAGCGAAGACAATTTCATGAGACACGGATCCCTACGTACTAGCGCCATTTTTTTTAAAGTTGTAACCGTTCTTTTATTTAACACAGTATAAGATTTTTCTTGTGGATTCTACTCAGAATCACGCGCTGATTCGATCCTTATGGATATTGTCCCAAAATGTCAATATTTTTTTCTACGCTTCCATTCCGCCACCGGCACACAAAATGGATGAAAAAATGGTAACGGAATAGGAAACTCTTACTAATAGGATCGAAAGATCCCGAAATTTTTAGTATAGGTAAGTCACAGAGCACGGACCTCTTTAGTGTGTAACCTTAGAGATAGAGGCGGCCTTGGCTGTCATTTTCATAGAAATCGACCGTGTCAGGTAATTTTGACATGTTAATGTAAATAGTGTTGTGGTATGGCTCGATATTTTTATCGATAGATTAAAACCAACAGTTATTTGACTAAAAAATGTTACTTGAAAAAAGCTATTCAAACACTCTCATTTTTAAAATCTCACTAAAATGATGTCGTTATGAATGATATAAAAACAGTAAAATTTATACATTTATTTGAATTTATATTTACAATAAGTACCTACTTACATTAAGTTGTTAGCTTTAAGGTTAAAGTTAAACAACAAGTGTTAAGGGTAAGGCTAGACAGAGGTTAAACAACAGGCGGTCTTAAGACCGCCTGTCTAGTTATATATGTTACCTTTGCATTGGTTTGTTTGTTCAAGGTGTGCAAACTATATCTACTTATATTACGTTACAAAACGCAAAAAGAAAATGCAGGTATATCATAGGTGCTTAAATTAAAAGTGTAACTATAAATGGGAACTAAAATTAAACGATCAACTGTAAGGTGTTTAGATGTTTAGGTAATTTAGGTATTATATATGAGGACAGATTAACTAGATGTATAAATGTATAAAGATATTTTTAAATTCGTAAATTGTACCGTTTTACGTTTTCTTGAAAGATTATCAGATGGGTTACTTGAGACAAGAAACACCTGGAAATCACATACTTAAATTAATATGTATTAACACATAACATCAGAAATACTTTAAAAGGTACTTTACTTTTAAAACATATTAAAATTATTTAGCAAAGCTAACTTACCTTGTCAAACGCAGAATGGAGTTTTGAAGTTGGACAGGCATTGGATGACAATATACAGGGTGGCCCATTCAAATCGGTCAGTATGGGAAAGTCTGAAACTGTAAGACATACGAAGATTTGTTCTAAGGAACCAGGTCACTGATTTTGATAAAAAGAAAAAACTGCATTCATACATTTGAAAAAAAAAACTGAACCCAGCTAGGGAATCGAACCCGGTTGTTTTGAAAAAATAAACTTACACTATTTCTATTCAGATATCGTTTGTGTAGGTTTTAAGCAGTAAATGTCTCTAAGAAACATGATGTCTCAGATGAATGGAATTCATTGTTTTCACGTACTTAAATTTATTTTACTAGGTATTTATTGTGTAAATCTTAAGAAAAAAAGTTTTTTTTTTCATATTTATCGACGCAGTTGTCTTTATTATTAAATCGATGACATGGTTCCTAAGAACCGATCTTCGTATGTCTTATAGTTTCAGACTTTCCCATACTGACCGATTTGAATGGGCCACCCTGTAGATCTTGGATTTGTTTTTACAAAACAGTCATTTTGGAATTGGTCGGAACAAATTGTGTCGTGTTTTTGCGGAAACCAACTTTCCAGTCGCCGTTATCCAGCGTTCTCTGACACATGGTTCTATAGGAAATCTAAAAATTAAGTCAGAATTTCTTAAACTATATGTTTTTGTATAGTTGCTTCATTGTCTGCACTCTAGATAAATATTATATTATTGCTAAATATAAATAAATAAATAAATGTTTGGGGGGACAGTCCTCATACAAATCAACCTAGCCCCGAACTAAGCAAAGCTTGTACTATGGGTGCTAGGCGACGATATATATATGTACTTAAATAGAGAAATACACATAATTATACTTACTTACACATAGGAAACGTCCGTAACTCGGGAACAAATTTTGAATTTCTACTAACACCGTTTAGTTGTAAGAGTTTACATAGACTATCGATAACAAATTCAGCTTCGTGTCTCTTCACTATGTCTCTCGCCCATACTAATTTTATATTGAATTTAATATAACTTTTTTTTACTTACCTGTGATAGGAAAACGTTTGAATTTTGTTTATTAACGTACGTAGACTGGTTCCTGCACCAGATTACAGAGCAATGTGGCATTCTTGGTATATTTTTATAGTTTATATACCCATGACGTCCCGAGAGGTACTGACAGCACATATGCGTAAAACGCATATGCGCGGCACGGGTTTTGTCTGTCACGCCGTCTCTCTATAGGCGCCCTAAGAGTTCCAACCTCCTTGAGGTAAGTATATGATACAAAATTGTCAAAATCAAATTTAATTTAATTTTTGAACGGAAAAACATATAATTGTAAATGGCCTGCTTTATTTTAATCATTGAATGAGACCAAATAATTCTTAACTTTTATTATAAAAAGTAATAATTATGAAACTGTGTGCATGCCAAGATGCCATTTTGCAATCGTGTACGTTAAGCGATAGGTAAGTAATAAATATATGAGAATGATAGATTCGTACGAAAAGTCACATGACCTTTCCCATACATTATATTACGGTCTCGTGACTTGACGCTTATCGTATAACTACGAACGGGTCTTCTAAGCATCCTGTCATCATAGTAGTGTATTCTAGGAATTACCAGTTTGCCCATAGCCGCGGATTTTTGTTATCTAGTTCAGTTGTGGTTATTGGTTAGAAGATAATATTTATGTTTCAAGCTAACCGTTAATCGGTATTACCTTATTTAATGTGTACTATAATTACGCAATTTGACATTTATGAGTTATGATATATGATTCTCCTTATAAAGACCGTATTGTTATTTATAAATACAAGTTCAACCTGGTCTAACTCTTGAAATATGTATTATTTTGCGTTTCTATGTTCTGAGTGTATGGCGTGTAGATATTTTTGAGTGTTATGTGATATATGGCTACTTTCCAAATTATTTCTTTTAGGGTCTTTATGATGCTTTCAATATTGCCTATCAAACGTATTTCGGACAAACCTATTCAGCTGAATGTAAGACTATTTCAGCGACTGCATGTTACTATTTTTAGAAACAATAAGGCAAGATGCTGCCCGAGTATATTATCTAAACGGTGTCTTCATGATTCCCCAATCAAGCATACGCAATTTAAATGTGGTGGATTTAATGTTTTACTTAAAATGGGATTTTTACACAACGATTTAGATGACCTTCACTTTCTTATGCGTATAAGAACAGTAAAACAGCTATAAGAATCAGCCACACATAAAAGCCTTAATGAAACACCATGGGCTTGATCCATCGTTGGATCAGATGGATATAAATGCTCCATGATTGTTATATTGGATGTCAAAGTCAGAATACACGTAAGCTACATACCATATTCTCTTTAAAGTATCCTTTCACAAATTCAGGACATTTTTTTTGTGAAATTTAAGTGCTATGGAAATACCTAAATGTTTGACATTACGAAGCACGTGAAAGCGCGTCTTTCATAGTACGATTTTTTTGTGTGTGATGTCGTCTTTTTCGCAAACCGTAATTTTTTTTGCAGTATTTGTCCGAAATATTTTTTATTACTCGGGAGGATTGGGTTAGTTGTGTCTAATCCAGATGTTTCACGTCGAGTTTCTAGGATGAAATGTGTACCTTATTAAAGCAGTAATTAGACACATGTTTGTTTTTTATGTAAAAATGTAATTTAAAAAAAATACGGCCAAGTAAAGTTGTATTTATAAAAAACGATACAGTCCTTTCCATCGAACGATCAATGTAACGCGTGTCTTGCTTAGGTAGTTGTCAAACGCCACGAGTGCCTGTGCCTGTGCTCTGTCATTGTTAAGCGTTATAATTAAGAATTTTTATTCAAGAAGCATATTATTATACATGTATATTTAATGGTTCTTGAATAAAAATTATACTAACTTCCAATTATTTATCTTGATCAATTTTGTACAAACGTAAGATTGGCAGTCATGTTTCAAACAGAAGTACGTTCAGCGCTTTCAAAATACAAAAAAATAATATTAAAAATTAGAAGATCAAAACATAATGGTGCAAGAGGGCCGATCAAGAATCAGGGGCTGTTTTTCACTGGGCCTTATTTTTACACAGCTAGAGCACCGGCCAGCATCGAACGGATTCTAATCAATTTAATTTATCAGGGATCCCCGGAGGCGGCGATTCGCTTCATTTAATGCACGTATTTTGCGGCAGGGCTGATTGTTTTGAACCATTCGGCTGTACGGTCCATTTAGATTAATTATTGGATTACTTACTTAATTTCGCTCTGGATTATGTGGGTAATACTTGCACAGTATTGCCCACAATGGCGAATGCATTTGAAAACTGCTAGCATTTACGCGCAGTGCCGCTTGCCCGAATGCACCGGCATTAAATCATATTCCGTTCAACTGCGTAATCCAATAGCGAGTTAATTACACCTAACTAATACAAATTGAAAAGGTGACCACGTCAACCCCAGAATTGTAACGGGAGAGGTCGTAAGACGTATTAATTATCGTCAAGATTAAATAAGAAAGGCGGCAATCGAAGACCGAAATAAGGGTGGAATTACGACAGCGGCGGCATTTGTCCCGGCAACTAATAAAGGAGACAATATTGCACTCGATACGTATAAATGTGCGAGCAACATTTGGGGCGTGATATTAATTCCGTCGGTAATTGCTATCGGCTCCCTCTGAAGCTGCAGCCGTGAGCCATGAATACGGGAGTTACCGCTATTTGTTCCTGACGTTGCGGTTTGGGCTTTTGCCTCTACCCCGTCCTATATTTATTTTCTTCGAGTTTTGTCCAAACACAATAGCCGAGTGGATTATCGGGCTCATTTCGATAGTTCGATCCTAACCTAACGCTGCGGAAAACAATGAGCTCATTTGAAATAACTCTGCCACGGGTTGAGCATATTAATTAACTCTTATCCAATAACTGTATAACAATGCCAGACAACAAGTCAATGGATTATACACGTCGTACTGTATTTTAACTATCGGCATACGAGGTGGGGTATACCAGACCCCAAATGTATGGAAACGTCATATAAACAATGTTCACCTCGCGGAGGCTTAATACATATTTTTTAAAATGAAAAGTCGACTAATAACTAATAAATTGAAAGGGTAATGAAACCAAAACAGCAATTACATACAAAATCCTTTTTACAAACTAGCATTTATCTAGAAACTACTAAATATTGAATTTGGTTTACACGTTCCAATAACTCAAAATACAGTGAGTGAAATAGAGTGAGTCAACAAACTCGTGCCGCGACCGTACCACAACCGGACTCGTTTAGTTATAACAAGATAACTAGTGGAGCTGCAGTATCAAAATCTCGCCATCCATAAATTAAAGGCGCGGTTACGCTTGCTACCGACTGAGCCTGTTAAGCTCCATTGTGCATAACCGAAGAGGGACAGGAAACCACAACACAGCTCGCGGAGCTGGCTAGTGATTCACATAATAACACTAGAAATAAAATGGAATTTAGAAACAAGACACGGCAACAGGTTCACACAATCTTCACAAGATTTAATGATAGATTCGAGCGGATTCAGTTGTTCCTCTAGCAAGTGGATGAAAATAAGGCATCGTCTTCTTAAAGATAAGTAGGGCGTAACTCTATTCGGTAAAGGGCCTCTCCACTCGTAGCTGCCGTAGTGCTACCAAGATACAGGAGCTCTGACGCGTCTTGTATCGATGAGAAGATCAGAGGAGATAAGGAAGATCGAGAGGCCGGCGGTGGGTCAGCGACGGGTGGTCGCGGCACACGTAGGCGGCTTGATGCGCGGTGCGAACCGAGGCTCTCGTTATTTTCAATTTCCCAACACGAGCGCCCTTCTCTGCATGTTTTTGTATACGAATATGAGTGCCGAGTGTATTAAGTCATGAATCTTATAAAGACCTGCCTGATTTAATACGGTTTGGAGGGTGTATACGACTGTGATGCGAACGTTTTAGAAAAAGGGTCTTAACTCAATTTCTGGGATAACTTTTTAGATTGCAAATTTATCTACCTTAATGGAATCAAGACAATTATATTAAGTGAATAGCCAGATTGGATGGATTTGCTATATTATATGTTTTTCAAATAAATTTAACCTGCTTCATATTCGAATATTAGAGGAATGTAAAAAGTATTGTATTATACCTAAGTCGACACCAATCACACTAAAACATAATAAATATGGGAACATGATTTTTATTTTGTATCATTTATCATAATATACAAGAATAATGATTATAATCTTATTTTCCGAAACTTATTTCCAATAAATAAATAATAATACTTTCAAATAAAAAAAAAACTCTTATTTGGGAAATACATTATGTAATTATCTTCGTGGAAAGACATAATTGAGTTTTCATTATATAATTGTACTTTAATCATTACTGAATGTAAATTTTGACTAATATTTTAAGCCATATACATATATTTTTATTAGGTACGCTTACCGTTAAAATGATCTGCTTTTTAAAAACTAACAACGCGGCGAGAAGATAACACATCTTCCGTATAATCGGGAGGTACGTGAGGTCCAACAAGAAAATTGTATTTCCATTTTTACAATTTCAATTTAGTATTAATTCGAGTCCGGGCACGGTCGGGCGCCCCGCCACATGTAAAATATGGATCGGCTAAGTGAAATTAAAATGCTCTATAAATTGTGATTTTTGCAAGTCCTAAAGTGGAGAAGGCTTTTTATTATTTATCGCCTGCGAGCCGCTAGCCGCTTATTCGAAACGAAAATACGCTGTGTTATTAACTTGTTCAATTTAATAATGGAATGCATGCGTGCCAGTTTTGCAAAACTGATTTTCGACGCAACTTACTAGAGAAGAATTAAGAACCATTATTGGTTGTTTTTTTTACTGTGTCATTTGTTAGGTAAGCCTGTTATAAGATGAATTTCAAAAAAAATATTTTAAGAGCCTAAATAACAAAAATGGTGATTAAAATTAATAGTACCTCTACCTACACACCTATAAAAAGAAGTTCAGATGCTAAAGTTATAATTTTAATTTATTTTATTACTTTAGAAAGTCTGTTAACAAACTTTATAGTAGTAGGTGTAATTTAAAAAAGGATCTTCAAATGTACTCGAAGACTAACGTCCGTACTCATAACATAAAAAGTACACCAAACTGCCATCAGCTAGTTATTGAATTGTTTTTATTTGTTGATTTTATATTTAAGTTTGTTGATAGACACAAAACATTAATTAGCTTAAATACGCCTGGTTATAATGTTATACGTAGTGGCTGTGTCTGGTTCTTAACTTGTTCATATGGTACTAGGCACAGGTACAAAGCTTAAAATTAACAACAAATCCTTTACGTTTATTGGTCGGGTCTGCGGGTCAACCGCGAAAAACGAAATTCGTAAATTTCGAGGATTTGTCTCTCTCACTCTAATGACGCCTTCGTTTGAGTGACAGAGAAAAATCCTCGAATATTTACGAATTTCGTTTTTCGCGGTAGGGCCGCTGATGTCATGATTACAAAACAAAAAATGATCTTAACTCAAAAGCACTGCTTCGCTACCATTTATGATCCACAACAAATCCTTCCACATTATATGAACAATGTAGTTATTTAAAACAATCCTCTTCTTGTCACTTCATTTATCAAGGTTTGTTTCCAAAAAAGTAAATGGTAGGTAATATAATTGTATATGAATTTTGTCAAAAACACAAAATGAGTCAAATAACTGATTGCGGAACATGTGCTGTGAACCGCCAGTCGGGTGGAGCGCAATCAGAGAGACACCTCCTATCGGTCCGTCTTCTCTCCGACGACAGTACAAACTGAAGAAATTTCTTATTTTGTACTTTACCTGCTACGTACCTACTTTTATTATAGCTTAAAATAATCTCGCACAGAATTTGCTGTGGTAACTAGATGGATTAAATGCTAAATTAACTTGACAGTTTTTGAATAAACGGCCAGTTCCTTTAATGTGATTAAATTTTAGTCCATGACTAAATCTTCTTCAATAATTTAAACGTGGGTATACTCATACTCATTTATTAGTAAAATATAATTACAATTTTACAAGTCGAAAATAGGGTACACAATTCAAATATATATCAGTATATTATCAGTTTATCTGAAATGTCATTTTTTTACCAAAATGCCATGTGCCGTCGATTTTTAGTATAACTGTAGGTATGACTGTAATAAGGAATCTACTGTACCAACCTGTTGGCTTATGATGTCATGATGTTACGTGTTAATAATTTCTAATGATGATGACTGAAATAATTTGTGTTTTTCTTTTGTTACAGGGGTTTTGGCTTTATCACATTCGGAGATCCTGGTAGCGTAGATAAACTATTAGCGCAAGGAACACACGAATTAGACGGCAAAAAGGTAAATACTCAAATCCTAATTACACTTTAGTAATAACCTCTTTTTTTTCTACAATACTAATTCAAAATTCACTGACATATGTTATTATCCGGGCAGCAGGAGGTTATATCAACTAATGTTAGTCACAAAATAGTTAGCGACACGGGTTACTCAAGTAATTTAATTCGACGATTGCTCGACATGTTTCAACCCATTAAGAGGCCAAAACACGACGTGTAGCATAGTACCACAGGAACGCGTGTTGCTAAATACCTATATTTTGTATTAGGTTAAGTTACTATAACTAAAACTAAAAACGTGTCTTGGGAATGTACGACTAATATACTATCATGATGTATTATTTCTTACTTAAATTATATTTTATAAACGTTATCTTCTTCTTCATTGATACACTCTTATCAGACTGGTCGTGGCCATTACACATAGTTTTGAGTGACCTGCTTCACAACAAGCCGCCATTCCTCCTTCTGGACAGCTATACGCGCATTTGTTTATGATGGCCTTGATCTGATCGGTCCACTTCGTTAGAGATTTTTCTCTTGGTCTATTGCCTTCCAATCCTTCCACTCTTCCTTGCACAATCAGAAGCACTAAAGGGTCTCCCTTTTGTCGGGATACGTGGTCAGAGACACCGTGGATCCGAGCTTGAACAGGATCGAAACTTTAGTCCGAGAGATTCTGAGCATTCGTCTCTAGCTCAACCTTTCCAGTGCATCTACTTATTTCTTCTCAGTTTCCTTTTGACTTCCGCAATATAGAGAAAGGAGAAAAATATGAAGGATTTGACGAGATTGATGTTGGTGGCCTTTGTTGTGTTACGGTTTCCAAGCCCCCTTCATTTTGTCCATTGCAGACTTCATGATCATCATCATCATCATCATATCAGCTGAAAGACGTCCACTGCTGAACATAGGCCTCTCCCAAAGATTGCCACAATGACCGGTCCTGCGCCACCCGCATCCAGCGGACTCCTGCGACCTTCACCAGGTCATCAGTCCACCTTGTGGGGAGCCTACCCACGCTACGCCTTCCGGTACGTGGCCGCCACTCAAGAACCTTCCCGCCCCAACGGCCATCGGTTCTACGCGCAATGTGCCCCGCCCACTGCCACTTCAGTTTAGCGATTCGGAGAGCAGACTTAGTCATTGTCATTATTATAAGCGTTATATCATGTGAATACTAATGTAGATATTTTAACCAGTTAAAATATTAGACAAGCTGCAAGAATCACAGTAAAAAATTAATGCTATAGATCAAATATAATTCAACCCTAGTCATATATTATTCAAATCGGCCTAAGTCGTGAATTCTTGCGAGATTTTATTGACGGACCCAAAGTGACATAAATTCGTTTCAGTCGCTTCTTTAGTGGAGAGCTGTATGGCCGGCGTAAATTGTTAGTACTAACAGAAAATTATGTTTATCGGCTGTGCAATGGAGATTTATATTTTATTTCTGCTTATCTATTTAAATTAAATCTAGGCTTTTATAAACATATGGATAAAATAGGCAATTGTTTCATTTGAGGTGCTCTAGTTGCTATGTTATTTAAAAGTAAAGTTTTTGTCAGACTTGTTTGCAAATACAAGATAATTATTGTCAATCTATTAAAGCTTTCAATTTGTGGTCTTGGTTCCCGTATTATTAGAATAACTTTAAATCACTTGAATCAGTTGAACAATACTTTGATTTGATGTAAATTTCACCATGAATATAAAATATAAAGCTACAAAACGAATAGGAATACATACATTTTGTCGTATCGCTGTGGTTTCTTGGCTAGACATGATGATCTGATGACTTAGCTTGAGTATTACAGTAATGTTCTAGTTTTTCGTGTACGGTGTTTCAGTTGCTAGCGTCACTGCAGCATCAGAATGACTTTGTTACAAGATAATGATAATTTTTGCAACGTTATGAGTCTTACTGTTGCAGTATTATACGGGCTTCTTCAGTCCAATTAGAACTACCTTCAATCTATCAGTCTTTTTTGGTTACTGCTCGACATAAGTTTTTCATATTTGTTTGCACGTATTTACTCATAATCGCCACGTTGACCAAGCGGATTAACTATTGCAGTAGTGTGTCCAAAATGATGATGCTACTGGCCATGATCAATTTTCAATATTTCGATCCCTTATTAGACTCTTAGGACACCCATGAAAAGAGTTAGGGTGGTGAGAAATGTATTCTATCTGCCCTTGCCACACGGGTGGGAACTACTTTCACACAATTTTTTTGAGCACATTTATTTCATAATTCAAACATTCAAATGAATTTTAAAATGAAACATTCTAAAATAATAAGTTTGTGCGGTAGTTTATTACATACATTGGCAATTTATCACGTACTGTCCCTGAAACAGACGAATGGGTCAACTGTTGCGAATGCTTTATTATGGGAAACTATTTCGATAAAACCAAATAGTTGCGCCAAATCCCGTATCAAAAATATAACAGACTGTTATTTATACATGTAACGTCTAGCCTTTTATGTAGATAATAATCATCTTTGTATCTTGGGATTCGAGACACATTACGAGCTCCCATTCCGCGCGTTCTGTGTACGGATGGAGAAAAAAGTCGATTACTATCGCTCGCCACGAAATAATCTAGATAAATTACAGCGCCCGTCGTTGTTTACTTTGATTAAATTGTAGTCGACTGGCGGAAGATTAGCCGAAGCCTCGCAAATCGAGCGGGAAGAGAGAGCATTTTCTCAATTTACATAAAACGAACGCGGAAGATCGCAATAGTGGATTTGTAAGTAGGTATTTGTTTACAATGAATGTTTTCATATTCAGTATTATGCTGTTGCTCTGTACAACTGCTATTAGTGACATTTATAGAGTTATAAACATCAAGGATTTTGCCAGTGATTAATTTTTGGCGTTTGTAAAAATTAGGCGTTGCATATGTAAGTGATATGTAGATGTGTGAGACGTGATGGGCATTTCTTTCGATATTGAATTCATCTATAAGTGAATCTGAATACTTATTTCGAAATGATGTTTCATATTAGCTGATAAGTTCAGTTGACAAATAGAAAATTACTAAAATATGCTTTTCTTCGGTTACCACCATGATTACCTATGTATTTTTAGGTTATTTAAAAATCAAGTTAAAATAAACTTTAACAACTACAGCCGCCGTTCCCTGAAAGAAAACAAAAATAAGAAAAAAAACCTAAACTTGCATTATTTCATAATTATTTACCCATTTTTAGAACACAATCTTGGTTTTATGACTAACTTAAAACCTTCGGTTCACATACAATTTCATTTGCAAATATTACTTTATTGGTAGACATTCACGAAAAACATAAGAGGTGTACCGTCAAAAGACTGTTACTTACAAATTAAAAAATCAGTGTGATATAATAGTGAAATAGAAATTTAGGCTTTAGTAATTAACGAAAAAGTCTTAAATTAACTATAATAACTTTGATCCTTTTTTTGGTTCTACTGCAATTTCTGTATTCACAAGTTTTTCCGAACCTCTTTCAAATCCATTTTTCCAAGCTCTTCTTTTTAATTCCCCACTCTAGGATTTCACGTTCTGCAAAAGTTAACGATATTTCTGGTGTATCCCCACGTTTTTTAAATATATCTTTGCCTTGAGCGCAATAATGCTCTATGAGAGGAATTTTGTCATATATTATGTGGATTTTCTATGAGTCTTTACTCAATTATTTATATAGTCCTATACAATTCTTAGTCTCTTTGACATAGTTATATGAAGCGAAATCAGCGCCAGAAAGTAGTAAAAATAGTACGCATACGAGGGCTGCCTTTTAAGTCGTGTCGTTTGCCAACCTCCCGCGATTTAAAAAAAAATAAACATATGGCATTTTCATCCTTTTGAATTTAGAACTCGAAAACAAAAAAATGTTTTCAAATTGGTCGAATAGTTTTATTACAGCGTCTATTTAAAGGTGACAAGTCGGTTGTAAAAATGGAAATAACTAAGGAAAATTTGCATGCGATTATTTTCTACAAATTTAAAAGGGGATTATCGCGACTTCAGTGTTTTGAGGAGATCACTTCTGTGTTTAGTGATGCAGCACCGTGTCTTAGGACTGTAGAACGCTGGTATTTATAATTTCAACGTGGGCAGTCTAGCCTCAGTGACAAGCCCCGTAAAGTTCGTCCAAAACCGCCATGACGCAAGAGAATATCGAAGCCGTGCGGCAGCTAGTACTCGAAGATCGTAATGTGACCTACCGTGAAATAGAGGCGTCCGTGGGCATTTCAGGGACCACGATCCAAAAAATCCTGTACGAAGAACTTGGCGTAAGAAAGTTGATCTCTCGTTGGATACCACATTTGCTTAGCGACGACCAAAAAGCTGCCCGTGTTAGTTGGTGTCGCAAAACTCTGCAGCGATTCAGCCGAGGCGAGTCAAAACATGTTTATGATATGGTTAGTGGTGACGAGTCTTCGGTATATGCTTACGATCCAGATTCTAAACAGCAGTCAACTGTTTGGGTCTTTCAGGATGAGCCAAAACCGACCAAAGTCATACGCTCGCGGAGCACTTCAAAAAAAATGGTGGCCTCGTTTGTGACAAAGGGTGGTCACGTCGCTACTATTGTACTAGAAGATCGCAAGATGGTTACCGCTGACTGGTATACCACTGTTTGTTTGCCGCAAGTCATAACCGAATTTCGAAAAAACAACTCGACGCGTCGTATGATACTGCATCATGACAATGCAAGTTCGCACACCGCCCGCCAAACAAAGATGTTTTTGAGCGCCCAAAATGTGGAAATTTTAGATCACCCACCTTACAGCCCTGACTTAAGCCCTAACGATTTTTTTACGTTTCCCAAAATTAAGCAAAGTCTTCGTGGTCAACGCTTCAGCTCACCTGAAGAAGCTGTTGACGCTTACAAATCGGCCATTTTGACTACTCCCACTTCGGAGTGGAATAAATGTTTTATAAACTGGTTTGAACGCATGCAAAAGTGTATTAGACATTGCGGAGAATTCTTCGAAAAACAATAAATGGTAATAATCTATAAAATTGTCTATACTTATTTCAAACGACACAACTTAAAAGGCAACCCTCGTAAGTCCAGGATGTCTTAAGAAAGACGATAAGAATGGTCAGATACATGGGGGTGCCATAATTTAGAAGGGTGCACACAAGAAAAGAAACAAAATGTTTGGATGACGTTTCGAAGAAGCTGTACTGGGAGTAGGTACTGGAAAAACAATAAATACAGAAAAGCTAATTCAAGGTCTATTCCATGTCCAACGCCAGAAATTATAACTAAAATCTGTATGAACCCGATTCTTACATTTTAAATTTACAGTTTTCTTTCGGTGCACCCTTTATTTGCGAACGTGTTTCAGGATATGTGCCAATAAAAATGCTAATTACGCATACAAATTCTTATTCTTCTTCTCTGTGCCATATTCTAACGGATGTCGGCGATCATCACGTGACAGTCCTTCCTCTGTTTGGCCACTCTACTTAGGGTGACAGCGTCTGCATGCGTCTGCAATACCGGTCCAAACCCTAATGTTATCACACCATGATGTTCTAGGTCTTCCTCTACCTCTTTTTACTTTGTGCAAATTAAAAATGGTAAATATCCCATTTTAAGTAATCATAGTAAATATTAAATATGAGCATGTTAGCTTAAAAACTGTTAGTTGACTATGTTACCTATGTACATGATATGGTTTCAATATCGACCAAATGCCACTTCCAGGCGGAAAACTTAATCGCATGTCTGTTGGTCGTAAATTGACGGGCATTTTTTCGGGAGTATGCCTGAACAATATAGCTTTCTGCGTCATCAATATTTATACAATATTTACGATTGAACATCGCAATGGCGGCGTGCACATGTGCCGTTCTCCTTTAATATCGTGAATAGGTCACGTCACCTTTATTTTGAAGCTTTTAAATATAAACTAGTGCCTGATTTTTATTAATTCCTTTTTTTATTGACATTGTGTAAAAAAAATCTAAGTATTAACTCCGTAGAAAATAGGGTTTAAAAGAAAATGGAACCAGAAATGTTGTATAATATATCAGGTGATATATCAAATGAAGGGGTTTAGTGTGAGGATTTCAAATATTTTATTTTATTGTAAGACAAATAAAATTGAAGTTATTAAAAAAAAAAAAAACAAAAAATGACCCCCCTGATGATCCGAAACTACTATATTATACTACGATATTTTGTAAAAATAAAATAAAATAGGTCCTTACGTATACTTTACAGGAAAATCTATAAAAATCTACAGCATTTAATAATAATATATCTCAAAATTCGTGAACGCACGGAACGCTTTCCATGCGAGTCGAACTCGCATTAGGCCGGTTTTTTCTTTGGTATAAATATGACATCTAATATTAATATTTGTACATGTACATGTGATATTACATTCTTAGGTGCAAGGTAAATTTGTTACATTAAAAATAAACTATGAAATCCCTATGCTGATGACATAAGTATTTATCTAGCATCGATTTATAGACATATTCATGTCGTTTATTTTTCGACATGAATTGCGTACATAAATAAAATGATTGTCAAGTTCATCTTTTATCCGTTTTGATATTGTAATATGAGGAAAATTGTGAATCATATCAGAAATCGAGGATCAAAGGAGGTTTCTTGTGTGGCATACATTTTTGTCATCTCGTCTAAATAGCGTTCGCGAATCTGCGTAATGCATCATTAGATCAAATTCTTAAAATAACGATTTATGTATTCAAACATTGCTTTTTGAAAATCATTTTAACGACCTTTTTTGGTAATACCTTTATTAGTTGAGACAACACACCAATTTTAGCACTTATAATAACACACTTATATCAGTGGCTATATTCCTTGATAGTGATAACAGTATCCCGACATGGGAATTATTATCGAAATCGCTTCCCAGGTCCACGTA
>JALPQI010022698.1:0-12606 GCA_025490895.1 Thaumatotibia leucotreta
AAATGACAGCACGTAGAACGTTGCATATAGCTAGTCTGGTTCAAAATGTAGTTTTTAGTCAGAAACCAGAATATCTATATAATAAGGTTCGGTGGATGAAAGACGTTCATGGTCGAAATACTCGCAGTAAGTTGCGAAACAAAATGAGCATTCCGCAATACAGAACTGCTGCCTATCGAGGTTCTTTTAAATACGCGGCGTCTAAGATCTGGAACGACCTGCCCCCACCTTTGCGAATTAATATGTCCCGTTCAACTTTTAAACGCAAATTGAGTCAAAAATTACTAAATAATCAAATTGAGACAGAAGGTTTTAGTCAATCGGTGTGTGCTATCTTAACTCTTTAGCTCTTTCTAGTGAGCAACGTCTAAAGACGTTAAGCTACTCGTTTTAATTAAAGGTATTCTCTCATAAAAGCCATAAACTTCACTCGTGTTCAAAGCCCCAGTTGTATTAATTGGTTAGCGCCCAAAACGAAAATAATTTTGATACCGTGTGACACATACTGCCTTTCGCACCACCTATGAGAAAAAAAAAATTGTTGTGATTTATTTTCATATTTCATTGTTATTTCTTAGGCTTGTATTAGAAAGTCCTTGAACCTTCCCTCCTAGTAGGGAAGAAAAAGATCCATACTCGAATAGGTGGTGTGAAAAATAAAATTACTAACTGGATTAATTATTTACATATTTAGTGCCTAGCTGTTATGGGCCTCTACCCGCATATTTGTCAATGTTGCTTAGTGTAAGAGGGGCGGCCTGAAAACCAGCGTTGTGTAGTTGTATGTTTATTCGGTATGACTGACACACCATATGCTGAGTCCGCTCCTTTTGTCACATTCAATGTGTAAAGTAGGTAAAGTATGGTTCGTGAAAAATAAATTGGTAACTTTCTACCTACATTATAGTTAAAATAAACATTCAATTTATATTTCTCGGATACATAATGTATATTTTTTCTCACACTTGTCCATGTAGTTACTGACAATAGTTTCAATAAACTATTGTAATGTTTTCTGCATGCAGGTGTGATTAAATGCATTGTGGTACTGTTATTTTAGTTGTGGCAATAAATACTTTCTTATTCTTATTCTTATTCTTATTCTATAACTACTTAGAACTACGACTTTTGAAACTTTTTCAGGTGCTTGGCACATTCGACAGTGTAGCGAAGACCATCAAAGCCACATTAACAGAGTCGCTGGTGCAAATTCTGTCGCCGAAACGTCGAGTCGATATCCTGCGCGATGCCATGCACGCCAAGCAAGAGAGTCGGCCGTACGTCATGGCGTTCTGTGGCGTAAGTCAAATAAAAAAAAACAATTTAGTATCCTGACGTTTCGGGCGTGTTGTTACGCCCCTGGTAGCAGGTAGATACCTTCGAGAGACACCTTTTTTTTAGTCTTCCCGTCACGCCCGAAACGTTAGGATAATTAATAAATGTAAGTGTGTGCGAATCGAAAACCTACATCTCATTAGGTTATTAAAATTTGATTGAAAATCGTGATAGTTTAAATCAATATAAAATAAATCGAATTGAACTCACAAAATGAACGGAACCATAGCAACAAGTGTCAAGAAAAAGCTGATTAACCTAAATATAATATCCTCCTAAGACTCATCCATACAAGAGAAACTTCCAAAATGTCTAATTAATTTTTTTACTTATTCTACGGGAAATAAAGTTCATTTTAGTTTGTCCAAAAATTTTACGAATCAAATCAAATGCCATGTTCTAATTGAATAGAATTTCAATTAGTTCGATGTTAATGAGTAAGGTGGAAGTACCAGTGCGTAACATGATAATAGGTAAGTAATATTTATTTGAATCACGATATTTTGCTCAGATATAAATCTACATAAATATCATGTGTTTTGGGAGAGGAGTTTGTAAGTTTTATTAAATAGTATTTATTTATAGGGTATATAACAATATCTAAATTTCACTAAATTGCAAATTTTCTTAGTCAATTCAATTGTATGAGTAAGTGTCAAGTGCTTTTGCTGGCAGTCCCAATAGATGGCACCTCAGTACAAGTTTCAATGTCACATATTGGGCCATTGACAACTTTGAGGATTTAGTATGGGGAGACGGTATCGCTATAACTTTCCTAACAAAACATTCTGCCAATTTCCGAGGGGGACGAGGTAGCACACATGTAAACGATCTAACTACAAATGCATTTCTTCTTCTCGTTACTACTCACGCACACTTAAACAATACTACAACACTAAGTTAAATTATCACACTAATACAGTAAAATTTCTATACGGACACAATTTCAAACTATCGACGTAGGTGTAATCGAACCGATTAATATGGCTTTCAAGTGTCTGAAGATTATCGTATCGATATATTTTTCTAAACGTCATAGATTGACGTGCACCTTGGTACTATATATTGTTGTTTTGAGTATTTAAATAAAAGTAAACAGACAATTAGTAACAGTTATTAATTAATCAACCAATTTTAATACAAAACCGCCTGAATGTCTTGCCATTAACCTACTTCAATTGATTATGTTTTCGTTTATCGCGATCTTTGACTACGAAGGCTGTAACCGTAAGGAAAGTCTCGGTCAATCACGTGCATTTCGAAATCCGTAAATCAATTATAATATTTAATAAATAATATTAATTAGCGGTTGTGAAAGAAAACAATGTATGTCCATACGAGTGTACATACGAGTATTATTTATTTTGTTGTAGTAAGAAAGTTTTAGTTAGCTGGGGTAAAACTCACTGAGGCTTAATTGTGAATACTCGTAAGGATACAATTTGAATACAAGTGCGTAGGTACAAAGTGCGTAGGTGCGTATACATACAAGTTTTTGCAATAAGGCCGGTGATATTGATATTCCTTAGTGATATTTTAGTAAGTACCTAAATACAATTTATAATATGTATAGGTCCAACTAGCGTTAAGTAGCACTTGTAAAAATGAAGTTATTGAATTCGATAAGACTGTGTTTTTATTTACTTACTGTGAGAACACTAATATACGTAAACACAAGTGTCCGTATCTCGACATTTTATACCTACTCTCGACATTGTGTCATAAAGAGTAACGTTCACATCACTATGTATTTTCGCGAATTATATAGGAGGGCAGCAGTGGAGGAGATAAATTATAATCGAGCGTAGAATAAGTGAGATTTAATTAAATTATAAGATTACATTAGTGGCTTAAGCTAACGCGAAAGGTATCGCGGTGTCCTATCAGATCCGATGTTAGGTATCAAAAAGGCCCAGAATGAGCTTGCACTTCCGTTTTGTGCATTCGGTCGGAGTTATTGCCAAATATCGATGACGATACGCGGCGCGGGCGCAGGGCGTCTGCATACAACGTTTTGTGACGAAAGCTTCATACGCAGCAACGATGACGCGACGCTGTGACGTATGATGACGTGGCCGTGCCGTGGTGCAGTGTGCGAGGTGTACCAGGTGCGTGCCTAACACCTCCCCTCTAAGTAGAGCAACTATTTGCGAGGTTTAGTGCAAATGTTGCGGCTTTTTGTAGCTCTATGTTTTCTGGCTTACTAATGTTGATTTTCTTCGTAGTTCGATATTTCTGATATAATATGAAAGCTGCTGTACTTGCTCCAAGTAATATAATAATGTATAATGGTATTGTGGTGTGGTAAAAACTTGAGGACAAAGCTTCGTTAATTTCGACAGGTTTTTCCATAGTTAGCTGCTGTTCGATAGCTTCGAGATTTTTCAGGTTGATGGAGTCCATTTTTAAGATAGCAATAGAATCTTCATGTTTACTCTCCAGAGGTATTGACATTATTCTCAGTGGTTGGCCGCGAAGTTTGTTGTTGATATTGACTATGGTAAATTGTGGAGTCTTTATAGAACAATGTTGTGGGATAGTTGCGACGTAGCTTCCTTTTAACGTAAGGTGTTGTTCTGTTTGACAGCTGGTCTTAACTTTGGTGGGAAGTGGAAATGTTATTGCATAATGCTGATCGTCCAGCTCTAGTAGAGCCTCCTTTGTCAGAGAGATAGGCGTGGTTTTACACGTTCCATCTATCTCCTGCGAGTGAATGAGTTTGTGAATACAGTCCTGTTCGGTGCGTATTTGGTGGCTGAGTTTTTGCTCGCAGATGTACCAGTCGCCGGATTTGGGGCATTCTGCCTCCATGTACACATATTCTATAGAGTTGGTTGCTATGAGGGGATAAGGAGGAATAAGGATGAGCCCGTTTTCATTCGGCAAAGGACATAGCCTATACAAGTCAAACGAGTTTTCGTAAACAATTGGTACCTTAAGAACAACAACTAAATTATTCTTAGAAAAATAAGAACCTGTATTAATAAAACCATAATATTCCCTTATGTCTAAATCTAAAATTTGATTTTTTGCATAAATTTCGTGTAAAGTTTTGATCATATCTTTTAGTGCATCAGTGTTTAAAATAGAGTGGTGCACGTTACCTAGTCTACTAAAAGCTAATATATTTTCTATGCGCAGTAACTCTGTATACAAGTCGTTAATATTTTCGTTAATAATGTTGAACAATTGAGTTAAGTGTGCGTAGTCTGTCAATTTTTTATTATTCAAATTTGTGCTGTTTTGTAAGTTGGATATTTCATTATTTAAAATGTGTTGATTATTAGCCAATGTAGATAAAATATATTTTTGTTCTAAAATCCATCTTTTACATAAACTTATGTGTTCATTAAAACTTTTGGACAGTTTTTGATCATTATTTCTGAGTATTTTAATAGCATGGTCATATCTAATGGCGTCATTGTGGTCTAAATTACCGCTTATGCTTTTAATAACCGAACCTAGTGGATCTATGAGCCCTCGACGTACCCTTTTATTAGAAAAAGTACTCAACTGCGCTGAAACCTTTTCGAGTTTAGAGTACAAATGTTTTATCTGAAATTTAAAGAAGTTAGAGGTATTATTTGTCAAAGAATTACTTGCGTTAGTAAGCTGGGCTCTTATCTGGTCAATGTTGTCTCGCAAGTTACCAAGGTCGATGCTTTGTAAAAATGTGTGAAAATGGGATACAACTTTGGTGGGTCCCATTCTAAATGGCAGGAGTCCGGGTCCTTTGTCATAACTTTCAAGTTGGATCTCTTGAGCTAGGGCCAGGTTGATGCATGTCCATGTCAGTAGTGGGGGCCTGTAACAATTGAGATTTTCTTATCTTTTTAAGTCTGGATTTTGGGACGGGGCCTCGCTTTTTTGACGTGTATATGTGAACGGGTAAGTTTTGTGTAACTTTATCATGTGTATACCTAGGAGCTAATTTTTGCCTGTCCGCTAAAGGGTTCCGTATGTAAATGTCTTGATCCGGAGAATAGTCAATAGCTGGATCTCTATTTTTGTTTATTCTCTCCATGTGAGATTCTCTCTGAGTTACCGAAGTATTGTAAACCAAATCGTAAACAGTTTCCATTTTATTACGATGATCGTTGATGTAATTTTATATTAATAGCTCTGTCGTGTTTATGTCAACTGGGTCTCGTGGGTCAAAATGTCCAGTAATTAAATCAAAGGGTCTACATTTTGTCAAACTATGTATTGAGCTGTTGTAAGCTAACAGGGCGTAAGGCATTAGATGTTTCGAATGTTGGTCACGGTTTTTCAGTTTTAGTATTCTTAAATGTTCTAGGATAGTTGAATGAAACCTTTCAATTAATCCATTTTCGTTTGGTGCGTGGGCTGCAATTTTATGGTGATTTACCTTGTGAACTCTTAGGAACTCAGCTAGCAATTGGTTTGAGAACTCGGTGCCTTGGTCTGTTACAAAAGTCAACGGTAGGCCATGATGCGTACAATAATTTAATAAAGTTTTTACTACACTAAGCGCAGTACCGTCGGGTAGTCGATATGCCTGCGCGTATTTAGTAAATGAGTCTATTATCGTCAAATACTTAACATTTTCGACAGTTAAAGTGTCTGCATGGATGATTTCAAACGGTTTTCTTGGAGATGGCACTACCTGAAATTGTGGACGGATTGGATTACGCTCGTACTTCGCTTGTCCACAAACAGTACACTCATTTATATACTTGGAAATGCTCTCGTGCATTTTGGGCCAGTAATATTTATGTGCTAATGCTAAATATGACTCATTGATGCCGCGGTGATTAGTTTTGCCTTCGTGGTAATTGCGAATTATTTCTTGCTGCTTTTCGTAATTATTAATATTTTCGATTTCCGATTTAACTAGTATAAGCTTCATTGATGAGTTTTGAAAAGTTTTTTGAATTAAAGGGACTATGGAATACATTTTTTCTATTGGCTGTACTAATATCGCAGTACGATATTTAGGGTTAATATGTTTAGTGATAGCGTTAACTAATTCCTGCTCTAAATTTTCCTCGTAAATTTCGATATATGTTCTTAAATGTGTCTCAAATGGTTTTGTTATAGTGTCAGAAACACGTGATTTACGGTCTAGAATGCGGAAAACTACTTGCTTTTTGAACTTATTTAATGGTTCTTCAGAAATTGGTATTTCTAAGATGGGACTTTCACCGCAAGTATGGTCTGTTTCAGTCGAGTTGTCGTCTAATTCATTGATATTAGGTATCTCGGGCGAATTGGGAATTATAGAACTTACTTCATTATGTATTTCTATTCGTGATAAAGCGTCAGCGTTAGTGTTTGATGTACCTTTTTTGTACACTACGGTAAAATCATACTCTGAGAGACGGAGGCTCCATCGGGTTATTCTTGAATTTGGCTCTTTAAGGTTCATCACCCATTGTAAAGGTTTGTGATCGGTTACTATTTTAAACTTACGGCCAAATAGGTAAGGGCGGAAATAGCGTGTAGCCCACACAATACTAAGAAGTTCGCGTTCTATGGTGCTATAGTTTTGTTCGCTAGAATTTAATGTGCGTGATGCATATGAGATAGGTTTATCAGAGCCTATTTGTCCTTGAGATAATACGGCGCCAAGGGCGACGTTAGAAGCATCGGTTCTAAGAATAAATTCTTTTGAGAAATCGGGATAAATCAATATCGGGTCATTCATAAGCAAAGTTTTACATTTTTCAAAACATTCTGTATATTCTTGGTTGATAATGATGCCTACCCCTTTTTTTAAGCACTGTGTCAATGGTTTCGTTATTCGAGCAAAGTCTGGTATGAATTTTCTATAATAGCCAAGCAAGCCTAGAAATTGTTTGATTTGTTTTGTTGTTCGTGGTAGGGGATATTTTCTATGGCGTAAATTTTGTCAGGGTTGGGTTTAACACCATTGGAGGTGATGACGTGTCCTAGATAGGGAGTTTCCTGTTTCATGAACTCTGACTTATCCAATTGAATTTTAAAATTGGATTCGCGTAACCTTTGAAATATTTTCTCGAGGTTGATCATATGCTCTTGAAGAGAAGTGGAAAAGAATAAAATGTCGTACAGATATACCAAACAGATCGAATTCTGTAGGCCTTGTAGTACATTATCCATTACGCGTTGGAATGTAGACGGTGAATTTTTCATTCCCATTGGCATGCGTAAAAATTCAAAATGGCCATTTTCCACATTAAATCCGGTCTTATGGATGTCTGAGGGGTGCATCTCTACTTGGTAAAAGCCACTAGCCAAATCTAAAGTTGTAAAGTATTGGCATTTACCCAATTTGTCCAAAATGTCGCTTATGTTGGGAATTGGATACTTATCGTCAATAGTTTTAGCATTCAATTTCCGAAAATCTACGACTAATCTCCATTTTGTTTTTCCAGAAGCGTCCGATTTTTAGGGTTCCGTAGCCAAAATGGCAAAAACGGAACCCTTATAGATTCGTCATGTCCGTCTGTCCGTCTGTCCGTCTGTCACAGCCAATTTACTCGGAAACTATAAATGCTACAGTAACGAAATTTGGTAAGGATATGTGTTGTATGAACCGCTACAGGATTATGATACTAAATTGTAAAAAAAACATTCGGGTGGGGGCCCTTCATACATGTAACTGAGGGATAGAAAAAAAAATTTAGTTGTATATAAGCGTGTGGGGTATAAATAGAAAGGTCTTTGAAAATTATATGAAGGTTTATAAATCTCATTTTTATTTAAGCAAATCGTTTTCGAGATATCAGCTCTCAAAGTCTGAAAAATGTGTCCCCCCCCCTCTATTTTTTAAACTACGCGATATAAAATTCTAAAAAAAATATATGTTATGCACATTAATAAACTCTATCAACGATTTTTGGTTTGATCAAATTATCTCCTATAGTTTTTGAGGTAGGTTGATTTAACTGTATTTTTTAAATAATAAATTGATAATGGTACGGAACCCTTCGCGCGCGAGTCCGACTCGCACTTGGCCGGTTTTTTTGGAACGATCCAGATTGGTGCACTCCACGCTGATGTTGATGGTCTTATTATTCCCTGTTCTAACAATTTAGCAATTTGAGATTTAACCTCCTGTCTATGGATATGCGGATATCTATAAGTTTTAGAATAAATAGGGGCTTCGTCGGTGGTTCTAACGCGATGCTTTATCTGATTAGTAAACGTAAGGGGTTCATCCTCAACATAAAATATGTCGGCATATTTGGTACAAAGTTGTTTTAAATTGATTGCCTCCTCTGTGTTTAGATGATCTGTGCGCAACCGAGACAATACGTTATCGATACGAGATAATTGTTGTGAGTCATCATTATGATCACAGGTGGTCACCGAATTGAGTAACTCGACACTAATCGGTTGAGTTAGCGTGAATATCATATCGCGTGAGAAATTATTGCAGATTTCGACAGTGCTTTTGTTATTATTTGCAGCACTGATGCAATTACTTATAATGCAATTGCAATGTACCTGTTGTTCCACGAAAATGTCGCCGTTTGGAATGTCTACTGGTACTTTGATTAATTTTGACGAATTAGCCGGTATTATTGTCTCTAGTAAATTGACATTTCCTGATGTATGCATGTATATTGGGGTCGTAAATAAGGGAGTTATTAATCGCCGGGTTCCGTAACTTATATCTGCTGGCCATTGGTCAAGTAAATCCGAACCAATAAGTCCGTCGAAATAATTATGAAACTTGTATACGAAAAACTTCAACGGCTGCTCACTGTTAAATTCCGGGAAAGATGGTATCGTTACTGAGTACTTGTTGATGGTTGAAGCATGTACGTTTGTGACAACAAATGGATCGTATTGTAACGGAAATGGAGTATAAAATTGCCTGACAGCCTCTGGGCTAAGAAAACTTTTATTTGCACCTGTGTCGATTAGCATTTTTAAAGGCGGGTTATGTATCTTTATATAGGGTAACTGTTGCTGATTCTGAATATTAATTTCTATCCTGGTAAGTTTTTCATAATGTCTTGGGAAAAATTTTCGTCGTTCGAAATGTTATTCTCGTAGTCAGTTATTTGTGGATGTTCTGTCAAGATGTCATAATTGTCAACCGGTAACTGTTCCTGGGGTTGGAGCTCATAGTTATTGTCATAGTTGTTATAGTCATAGTCAGGGTAAATTTGGGATTCGTGCACGTTTGTCTCTGCTGCGTTATTACGAAGTGAGGATTGGTTCCAGTTGTTTCTAGCGGGGGCTAGAGTGCGAGCTACAGGATGACTTACGCCACTCATGGGTTGGGGATAATTCCGTTGTTGCTGAGGAGCTTGGGTTCTCTGCGGAATCCTAAACCCTGTCGTGATATTTGAAAGAAGTAGCGCTCGAAACATCTGCTGCGTCCTAGACGGGCCAGCCTGCTGTGCGTTGGACGGAGGTCTAAAATGGTTAGTATTGTTAGTAGGTTGGTGTTGCAACTGCTGCGACTGTGGCTGCGACTGCGGCTGTGGCTGTGGAATCTGGTACAGCTGATGCTGTGGTTGCTGATAGTTATATGAATATGATGTCGAAGGAAAATTCTGATTTTTATTAGAATAGTAAGGTTTCTGCGCAATTTCGTAGTGCTTATTTTTATTTTGCAAATACATAACGTTAAGTTCTTTTAATGCAAATTCAAGGGCTTGTTCCATCGAGTCAGGTTTCATACACCTCATGCGAGATCCAAGAGGTTCAGACAGACCTCTTAGATATGTTTCCAATGCAAGTTTTTTGTACAACTCCCTTTTAGCGGTTATAGTTGTCTCTACAGTTTCGTGTAATTGCACATAAGTAATTATTGTGCAAAGCATGTGTTGACATTTCTCATAGAATATTTGTGGCGTGTCCTTACCTTGGGTCATTATAGATAAATCTGTGTACAGCGCAGTTTCATCTCTACGATCTGAAAAATTATTTATTAAAGACTCTTTTATCCCTGCCCAGGTGCTAGGAATTCCGTTATTTGCAAGTGTTCGCGCTGCGGAACCTGTGATTTTATTTAAGAGACCATTTAAGACTGCCAAGTTATTTAGATCATTTCCAGCACCTTGTCTTACAAACCTAGTAATTATCTGATCACATATATTTAAAAACCTGACTAACACATTAGGATTTCCATCAAAATCTGGAACTACCTTAAGGGCTTTAAATAAATCATTCAAATCATTATTCGCCATTTCCTCTTCTTCAATAATAATATCTAAATTTCTTAACAAATCTATGCGCTCGATGCGCCGAGACCTATTACTATCCCTATCCCTCGATCGGGCAGAAAATGGGTGAAAAATTTTGGAAAGATTGGGAATGAATACACGGGAATGCAACCAAACTCTATGTGTACTCACCACCACATTTCACGTTCTCTTCCCCTTATTCAAGCGCCAAGTAGATCCCCTCGTTTGTGCTGCTCCGGTTCTTCGAGTCGATGCACACGAAGATTCGTGCTCAGGACGGGATATCGATGCTAGATTTCGCGTACCGAATCGACTCAACTCACGACTGCGCCAATTATATAGGAGGGCAGCAGTGGAGGAGATAAATTATAATCGAGCGTAGAATAAGTGAGATTTAATTAAATTATAAGATTACATTAGTGGCTTAAGCTAACGCGAAAGGTATCGCGGTGTCCTATCAGATCCGATGTTAGGTATCAAAAAGGCCCAGAATGAGCTTGCACTTCCGTTTTGTGCATTCGGTCGGAGTTATTGCCAAATATCGATGACGATACGCGGCGCGGGCGCAGGGCGTCTGCATACAACGTTTTGTGACGAAAGCTTCATACGCAGCAACGATGACGCGACGCAGTGACGTATGATGACGTGGCCGTGCCGTGGTGCAGTGTGCGAGGTGTACCAGGTGCGTGCCTAACACGCGCGTAATACGTATTCCAAATAAGCGCAATAAATATTCAACCTTATTGGCTTACACATAAGCTTAACATTAGACCAAGGCAGAGTCTTCTGTCTTACTTGATTCACTAAGTCTGATATTTCCTACAAAATTTAAAGATGGGTAGACCTTATTAACCTTAAATACGAGAATACAAGAAATGTCAAACTTTCTCCATCAGTCAAAAATGAAAATACGAATTGTGTGCGATATTTTTGAAACCGATTTTGCTATCGATTCCCTGGTACTTAATTTTCTTGAACAATTTTATGTAATAAAATGTTGTAATATAAACAAATAAAGGCAAGATATGAAATGGTATCGCATATTTTGTATACATGATGTATTTGAACGAGTTTTGAATCCATACATAGCACATACAGGCATTTTGACGGAGCTTGTTACGGGTACATAACGATTACAAGACTGCGAAGAATCGATTAATGAAATAGATTTTATAAACAGGTTTGGACAATGTACAAATTCTTGGCCAAAGTCTTTGGCAGAGGGGAAACGATATGAAGCCGACTCCATTACTAAATCCTCAAAGATTGACAATATTAACACTCATTCCTAATAAATGTCAGCCTGTCTTGAAATTATGCAAATAATTTAGATATATTCTAATCATTTCAAAGTTGGGATATGAAGCATTAAAGGCACATACATTAATCATCGTTTAAATGCTCTAATATTTGACTTTATCTTATCGATGGCAACTGAAGCTATGATGACGAGTATTGGTACAGCGTCGGGTACTAGTACTTCCACCTTACTATATTTATTTATTATTTATTTATTCATGAAAACACAATTACAAAATTTCACATAAACATTCAGTGCGCCAAACTGGAGTAACCAGTTTAATGACGCTACGCTCAATTCTCACTTAACTAATTTTACAATATCGTGTTTTACTACCTATTGTTAGTAGGAAGAAGGCATGCATTATGTTAGAACATTACAGTATGTTCTCACAGTGAGGGTCTCCCCAACTAGCAGCAATAATATGTAATACCAAAAATAATCTCTCTAGTTCTAATCAAGCCCACACGGCGGCAACACACTGTGTGATAAAGTAGGTATGTAGCTATTGTTACGAAGTTGTTTGTAATTAATGGCAGGTTTTGTTCAAACTTTGTTTCGTTCGAGAAACGATTTTAACATTTGGTTTTTTAATTTTCGTTATAGCTTTGTATATGTTTTTTGTGAATTGCAATTGTAAGATTGACCAAAGAGTTCGTTCAAGGGATTTGCAAAATTTTGTCGCAAGTCATTCATTCATCACTACTTTTTTTGCAATGAGTACTTTATGACACGTGCGTGTGAGTGACCTTAATCCTAGTGAAATTACCTATAACATGATTAATGGGCGACCCACCATGAAATGGCCACGTAAATGCCAAAAAA
>JALPQI010022699.1:0-12372 GCA_025490895.1 Thaumatotibia leucotreta
TCTGCCCAACATATGAAAGCCCACATTCACAGTCCAGCTTATACACTCCTGCATTCAGTAAGGGGGTGCTATACTTAACAGGCCTCAGAAAAGAACCCTGTAAAGTGTTCGAAACGTCGGAATGAAGTTAAAATTAGTTAATATACGCGAGTTTATCCGTTTTCATAGTTTTATTTCATAAACTTAACCCTTATGAATTTAATTTGAGCGCTTATTTTTAACCAAACTGCCTAATACAAACAGTAATCACTTAGCTAACAAGGAAAACCAGACTAATTGCTCCCAAAATAAAACATCACCGTAAAAACTGGCATGGCGCAATGGAAAATTCATCTAATTACGAAATTTAAACGGAATTAGGGCAAATGTAATTATTTGACGGAGAGCAAGGCATCGGGACGCAAGCGGAAGACGAATCCGGTGGCTAATTGCCACTCCCTCGTTACAGTAAGTCCCTGTCGAGTTCTCAGTCAGGTATAAATATAGCATTGTCCTTGTGAATATTCCTACAGGTACTACTTACAAGTAAGTATATGAGCATTTTTCCGAGCGTTTCAATCGCCGTGACTTCGGTGGCAACATTATTATCTACCCGATTTCCGTGGGTATCTCATAGATTTTTTGGATATCTTGGTAGTTGTCAATTACATCTACCAATATAAAAGTTTTTGCATCTCTCACGGGATCCGTTTGATAAAGCTGCCACCGAAGTCACGGCGGCTGAAACGCTCGGAGAAATGCCCATTACAAGTTTATAGGCTTTTCACCGAGAAAATCCGGCAGCAGAAAATCAGCATCCCAGTACCAAAAGGGTAACTGTAGGCACTGTTAACATTTATCTTATCTGTTATGGATGGGCAACGGTTTCAACAACCACGCATAACTTCTTGCAGTTTTTTTTACAATACAATTCCTAAAGTCTTATGATATCAGCATCACTAACAACAAACGATTTTCACATTCTCACACCTGTCATAATGATATCTACCTATATATTCTTAAGGCGAGGTAAGCGTAGAATTCCCGTTTGTTTTTTTCAGTTTTCTCAATAATACTACTTCCTTATGAAGTAAAACTTATATATGTTACATTTGAGAACTTGATCTATCGCGCATTGATTAGTATTAAGTATTTAAACAAACTTCGCCCTATAAAAAACGATCCCAAACATAGGTCTAATCTCTGCATGAAAACTCATTTTGCTAAGAAACTACATAACTTTACCAAGAAAAAAATATATCAGAAGAAACGTCAAAGTCTGTGTCAACGATTAACAAGAAGAAATCATTAATATTGTAAGAATTATATTTCATCTTACAAAATATGTGAAATTATTCTCCCGGATCGCTCCAGCTGTCATCTTTCAGTCCCAATCGGGACCTGTTGGAGGGAGGACGTACGTCAATTTTGCGCACCGCTGTCGTCAACCAAACTATCTTTAAGATTGGTGTGATAACCTGATAACACATAAAAAAATGTTATCATCACTGGGGCTTCGGAGACTGAATAAACATAAGTGGTGAGTGACTAAATTAATAGAATTATGTTATTCAATATATTAAACCAAAACAATAACAAACATATTACACAGTATAGATAAAAACAGTAGGATGACTACTGGTGATAAGACCATGACACATTTTGACATGACGAAAATAGTGAAATAATTAAGAATGGCACCTACTCGTATCTATTAAAAATAGGATTTTATATCCATAATAGTTCGTTATCATCCAATAAAATTTTAAAAACACAATTTATTTTGGAATTCGAATTATTTTATGAAATGTTTTGCAAGCAGTCGCACTATATTGATTTAAACTCTCACGACTATCACACATATTTTAAATACAAACGGGTCCTAATCGCGTAAACTTACGTTTAATTATATCCTGACGTTACACCCGTGGTCGCAGGCAGACATGAATATTAATAAAATACTACTAATAATATACTATCAATTAAAAAAAACATGGAAAATAATGCGAATTGTTACGAAACATACCGAGAATTGTACATTTCGATTCAAGTGCGAAAAAAATTAAGTACTAAAGGAGTGGAGATAAATTAAAGCACGACCGAAGGGAGTGACCACGCTTACATTTGTAAATCACGGGATTCCACGCGGACGAGATTCCTCGCCCCTCATTTTGATTAAAATTCCGATGTTTCTTAATTTCAATAGCTAAAATAAGAATAAGCTTAAATTAAGAAACATCGGAATTTTAATCAAAATGAGGGGCAAGGAATCTCGTCCGCGTGGAATCCCGTGATTTACAAATGTAAGCGTGGTGAAATATCCATTTTTAAGCCATTGGATGTTGTGAGTGCTGTGTGTGGGCCTAGTGACAACCCTAACCTAGAAGTGAATAATCAAGATCAAGTGCGGGTAGCTCGAAAAACCCGCGCAGCTCGAAGGTGTTGATACATTCTCTCGCCAGTCTGCCTGCGACCACGGGTGTAACGTCATGCCCAAAACGTCAGGATATAATTAAACGTAAGTTTACGCGATTGAGACCCGTTTGTCTGTAAAATATGAGTGATAATCGTGAAAGTTTAAATCAATATATTACAAGAATATTGTTATAATTTACCCTTTTTGGAGATACGTGACAAAAACATGTACGTGTTGTGATCAAAACATACTAAACATAGAACCAACATTCAAATGCATTTTGGAGATAACACAATATATATCAGAAATATAGAGCCAAAGAAAACGCAAATAGTATTTAAGACTGTATCGTTTATTATAAATACAAGTTTAACCTGGTCTAACTTTTGAAATATGTATTATTTTGCGTTTCTATGTTTTGAGTGTATGGTGTGTACGTAATGTATGGCTACTTTCCAAATTGTTTCTTTTAGGGGCTTTATCGTGCTTAAAATATTGCCTATCAAACGTATTTCGGACAAACCTATACAGCTGAATGTAAGACTATTTCAGCGACTCCATGGTACTATTTTAAGAAGCAATAGGTCAAGATGCTACCCGAGTATATTATCTAAACGGAGTCTTCATGATTCCCCAATCAGGCATACACAAATAAAATGTGGTGGATTTTATGTTTTACATAAAATCGGATTTTTACACAACGTTTTAGATGCCCTTCACTTTCTTATGCGTGCGAGAACAGCGAAGCAGCTATCTATAACAATCAGCCATACATAAAATCCTTAATTAAACACCATGGGCTTGATCCATAGTTAGAACAGGTAGATATAAATGCTCCATGACAGTTATATTAGACGTCAAAGTTAAAATACACGTAAGCTACATATCATATTCTCTTTAAAGTATCCTTTCACAAATTCAGGTCATTTTTTGGGCAATATAAGAGCTATGGCAATATCTAAATGTTTGACATTACGAAGCACATGAAAGCGTGTCTTTCAAAGTACGATTTTTTTGTGTGTGATGTCGTCTTTTTCACAAAACGTAAATTTTCTTGTAATAAATACTTGTCCGAAATATTTTTTTATTACTCAGGAGATCAGGATTTTGGATTGGGTTAGTTGTGTCTAATCCAGATGGTTTACGTCGAGTTTCTAGTTGTACATGTATGTTTTTATATAAACATGTAATATAATAAAATATGATAATAAATGATAATAAATGATACACCCTTTAATATAGGCCTCACAAATTTTATGATAGCAGCAAGTATACCCTGGGCTGGGTGTAACTACAAAATACAATCAATACATCTTTCATCCTGTATAAATGTAATGGATTTACTCGCGATTATTATATTACTTTGTGAAATATGCAGCACGGAAGCTTAAATAAAAGCATTATCCTATAATGCAAAATTAGGTACGTTATTTTTGCGTCATCTACATGATTAGTTCGACCCCTGATCATCATGTATAATTATATACTTTTTTCGTGGACAGTCCATCAAAAATTTTGAAAATCAGCATGTTTGCATCATTTTTATGAAATTGTACGCCTGATACGCATTATAGGACCGCGGATCTATAACGAGTTTCGTATTAAATATTAATGGGATAGTCTCGCATCCGTGTATTTTCTAAATTTACCGTCTACTTTACACATGGCTTGCTAGAGCTTGCCAGATTATAAATTAATCACTTATATTATTATTATGTTACACTATGTCGTTTCGATTCACACTAGTCACATAGTTGTAGTACTGTAAATATTTTCACTATGAGTATTACAGTATCACGTCATCATTGACGGCGACTGTCACGGGTATTAGCGGAGGCTGGATGACTCTTAAAACTAGCGTTGAGAGGTCAAAGAATATGGCCTTAACTTAAATATTTTACCAATTTCAAGCATTCCCTTTTCAAAAGGTAAGTACTTATTGTATCATGTAATATTGTATACATACCTACCTGAAAAAGTCAACTTTATGTAATAGGTATACTCGTAGTAGATTGTGTCACAAGGGATCAAAGTGATTATTTCCGGCGAGGGCGTTCATGAAAGCCCGAATGAAGTGATGAATACCACAACAGAAACCCAAACGTAGCGTGGTATTTTAAAGTGGAATCCTGAGCGCAATAAGGGATTCAAACGTCAACACCCAAATTCAAAATATTTTTGATACCGTGTGATATAATAGGTACTGCTTTTCACACCACCTATGAGAAAAATAAAAGATACACATAATATTTACGCAAATGATTATTTTCTAAAGAAATCGTAATCGTTTATGAATCGTAAAGTTTTTTTTATACTCATTTCTATATTTCGTAGTTATTTTTTAGGCTATCAACAGAAAGTCCTTATACAGAAAAATGCCACTTTGTTGCCTCCTAGCAGGGAAAAAAATACTATAATAAATAATTGGTGTGAAAATAATTAAGGTGCTCATAATACAATATAACAGATTAATAATTCTAAATCAACGCAATTTCATTGTCATATCACTTTGTATTCTCAAGCTAGTACGGGATTTGTCAGCCTCTGTAGCCTAGTTGGTAGTGACCCTGCCTACGAAGCTGGAGGTTCCGGGTTCGAATCCTGGCGAGGGCATTCTTTGTGTATTTATTTTATCACAAAGTTGGTTCCTTGGTCATGGCTGTGTATGTATCTAAGTATCTATACGTATCTATCTATTATATATATCGTCGCCTGGTACCCACAACACAAGCCTTAATTGAGCTTACCGTGGGACTAGGTTGATTTGTGTAAGATGTCCCAAGATATTTATTATTATTTATTTATTTATTTATTATTACGCGAGCGTTGCTACTTATCGAGTATTGTGTTCGTTGCGGATCACGCTTAACAATCCGATCCAATCAAATGGGATATTGTTTTTGAATTGGAGTGTCTATCAAATCAATTTTGTTGTTTGATTTGAGGAGACACTACGAACGAATATTGCTCTTTTGTTTGCTCACTGTGACGCGCTGTTCGAATCAGAATTTTGCGCAGAAAATTAATTAAAATCTAATAATAGATATCTACCTAACTTGTGAAGAATTTATTAAGTAATATCAGGGAAAGTCAATATTTCTATCATTCGTTATTATCAAGTTCTATTTCTATCTGGAAGTCATCGGGTAAAAAAACCTATTCCATTTTATAAAAGTTGCGAACAATACACGGTGCTCGCGAGCATTGCGATTTTAACGATTTTAACTGTGCATTCTAGGATCAAAAATATTATGAGACCAAAAGTCAATTCCACCAAAAAAAATATTTTTTTTTTCTTTTTTTTAGTCTTTTTGAATACTTCTTAACATTTCCAGTACTTTTTATCATAACAACAATTTGTTTATAGTACATTACTATAGAGGACGGGAAACGAAGGGTTACATGCCAAGTAGATATATCTGGCCGAAGGAACTGAGGCCAGATAGGAATACGCGGCCTGTAACCCTGTTTCTCGCCGAGATTTGTATAGTGCTTTTCTCAAACTTGCCATGAAATAAAACGAACTGATTTAGCCGAACCATACTATTTGATTTGTAAATAAACCAATAGTACAGTATCGTACAACATTAAAAAAAACATTCGCGCCTAACTTTTTTTAAATCTGTTTGAGGTATCCTTTTACCTGTTGGTATAGACATTAGTTCTTAGGTTATTTTTTTTTCTGTGGCTGAATGTCAAGACCTAGTGTCATAATTTGACGTTTCAAAACAAAAGACAGTTTGTTTGCTGTCCTAGGTGTGAAATAAATACATGAAATCTCTTGTATCTTGAAGTGTTTTATAAATTTATTGGACCATATAATTTATTTCCAGTGACAAATTATTACGAATTTTACTTTCGCCAATAAAATAGAATTACCAAAATTTTTTCTAAATTTTCAGGTGTGAGCCTATAACGACGTGAATTTAGGACCCATTTATGCGTTGAAAAAGTCCGTTCACAGTCTACGGACGTCATAGGGGCATATGTAATCGTTGACATTGGTATATTGTTCTCCCAATATGATTGTGCCTCGGAGTTAATTTTCTCATGAATTTGTTTCACGGTGATGTAGTCAGGATTCCTATTAAAAATTGCTTGAAATTTTGACATAGCTGTAGATCTAAACCTCCCGGGAATATTTTGTAAAACAGTCCTTATATCCTTAACAATTTTAAATGCTTCTTTTATGTGTAACTTTGTCCTTTGTAGTTCAAGAATTTTTTGTGGGATGACTTGGAAATATTTTTTTATGTACAGAAAATCTTTTTTTAAACTGGGGATTTTTATTAATTTCTTAATCTTTCGAATTGCGGCAGATTCGTTTTTTAAACCATTGATCACCCTCTTTATTTGTTCAAAGTGTTCTGCATAGTAACATGCGGCTTCGATCCAAGTCCCCCATCGAACAATTGTAGGTTTAGGTGGTAAAGCTAAAGCAGGACATTGTTTTCTGAAATATTTAACTCTAGAGTCGGATTTCAAAAATATTTGTTTCATATATGCAATCATTTTGTCCCCATTTGGAAATCCATTACGTATTTCTTCACTTAATCGATGGAGGCCATGTGCAAAACAAGTTACATGCAATATTTGAGAATATGCACGTTTCAACAATTTTCCAGCCTTTAACATGTAACTGGCAGAATCTGATGAAAAAATAAATACTTTTCGTTTGCAACTTTCAGCAGAGTCACCCCATAACCAGTTCAGTGTACTTTCGTAAAACTGATAAATAGTTTCACCATTTACCGTTTCCAAAACCTTAGATGCTACTAAATAGAATCTAGTACCATTGTTTAAATTCAAAGGCATCAATAGAAAATGTACAATTTTTCGACCTAAACTGTCACGCGTTTCGTCAATAGACACCCAAAAGCTATCAGCATCTCGTAATTCATTCCGTATATTTTGCATTGTCATTTTGTAGGCTTTTTCCAAATAAATTTTACGTATTACAGATTCATTTGGAATATCCCGGCCACCACAATACTTTTTCAAAAAGTTATAAAAATGATAGTTACTCAATTTAGACCAGGGAATATTAGCACATATCATCATAATTGTTAAATCCACATAAAAATTTTTGTTGCTTTCTGTATCACTTTTCTTCTTTAGGTGATTTTTTGAATCAACATGACCCTGGACATCAGATTTTCGGTAGGTTCTCAGACGTTTATCACAAATACGGCAACGCAATTGGAATCCGTCGAATAATAAATCTGGATAGGAAGAAATCCATAATCGTATACATTCTTCACTTGCCGGACGTCTTGGAGGCATAATTAATAATTAAAGAAATCGATTTGGTTAAAGAAAATGTGTTTCTAAAGAGACAACGTCAAAGCCTGACAAATGTGATCGAAATATTACGTATTTAATCTAAATGGCCAGTAGTAAACAATGTCATCAAAATGAAGTATGAGTATGTATTTATCTGATTTGATGATATCCTACATGAAGTAGGTAAATATTGATAAGTTAGTTTTACTCAGTAGATACAAATTCGATATAAAATATTCATAATCGTTTGTTGGTCACAATCATGGTTATCAGAGACCGTCTAAATAGATATTTTGTGTCACAGTATTATTTAAAAAATCTTATAAAATAAAAAAAATGTTAACCTCATATAATAAGGAAGTCTCTACTGTACGGAACAGAGTAACATTTTCGAAATGACGGGCGTTTGTCCGATCCTTGCATATCATCTTAGCATATGACACCGGATACATAGTATTTCCGGGCTTAATTTAAAGTAAGTAACATCAACATTCCGTAGCAAGTTTGAGAAAAATTATTTATTTTAATTGTTTTTTTTGATACAGGTTATTTCGTCAAGTCTATTCGTATTTTTTGATTGTCAGGCAAAAGGTGTGGTAATATTAGAACACATTGTGGTGGCATTGTAATCATAAAGAAGTTAAATGACGAGTTACGTCGAAAAACTTATTTCGAAAAAAGGTTGATTATCTCTGAAACCAAGCCGAATCCAGGAAATTTTATATAACATTAAAGACTCTAAATGTGGTCAGGAATCCAGCATTAAAATCTTTCGGAATGCTCACGAGCACCGTGTATAAACAAACCTTGTAAGTATTAAAATGAGTTTAATTTCCAATGTGCGTCATTTGTTGGAGGTTCCGTAAATGAAATACCAGTAAACTGTTCCGAGTTATATTGTGCACTGAAGCAGACTGAAGTAATAATCTAACGTGACAGAGCGACTAGGTAAACAAACATTGACATTAGTTTTATTATTCTAACCAGCTAGTTTATATCGGTCACATATAAGAACTCTATGTTCCAACACTGGCCCTTGATCCAATATAAACTACAAATATTTACATAGCCACACAACAATAAACACAATAAGGATGTATATAAAGCAATGACACATCTGCTGCCCTAAGAAATAAAAACTATCTACAGCGAAAACATTAGCAAAAGTATAAAAATATCAAAGTATCCGTCACATATAAATAGTAAAGAAAACATTCAAAACATATATGACACGGATCCAAAATAATCTATACTTCTGCAAGTACATTACTTAAAATCCAAGACCTCACTTATTTAGTGCAATAAATAAATGGGAAACGAACTTATCGTGTTTTTCTTTAGTCAAAGGTTTCGTCAAAACGTCAGCGATCATTTGGTCAGTAGAAAGATACTTTAAGGTAACCGTACCTTCTTCAACTATTTCCCTGATGAAATGATGTCTGACATCGATGTGTTTTGTTCTGGCGTGGTACATAGAATTAGTGCACAACTTCAGTGCTGACTGATTGTCATTGTGCAAAGTTATCTTGTACTGTACCCCGTAAATTTCGAACAGAAACTTTCGCAGAAAAAGAGCCTCTTTACAAGCATCTGACAGACACATATACTCCGCTTCGCAGCTGGAAAGAGCCACTGTTTTCTGCTTTCTACTCTCCCAAGAGACGGTAGAATTGCCAATTTTAAAAACGGAACCGGTATAAGATCGACGGTCGACCTCATTCGACGCATAATCAGCGTCCGCATACGCGAGAATATTCAAACCTGACTTCTGAAAAGTTAAAGAATAATTAAGCGTACCTTTAAGATAGCGAAGAACGCGCTTTGCCGCCTTCCAGTGAGTCTCGTCGTAAGCATCGTTGAACTGGCTGAGTGAGCTGACAGCATGTGCAATATCCGGCCGCGTACACACTGCTATGTACATGAGACAGCCTATCAGGCCTCTGTAGTCGTAAGTACAGTCCTTCTTAGTTGACTTCACGAGCTTCAGTCCTGTTTCCATAGGTGTTCGCGCAGATTTGCAGTCCGACATTTGAAATCGTTCTAGCACATTCTTAATGTAACTCGACTGGTCTAGAGTTATTTCGTTATTCTGTCTACGAAGCCTCATTCCGAGAATGTGATGTGCTGGCCCTAAATCTTTTATTTCGAAGGCCTTCTTCAGTTCCTCTTTGATTTTCGCCGTATCTTGGCAATCAGCTGAAGAAAATAGCATTATGTCATCAACGTAGAGCGCAATTATAATCATAGATTTTCCACTCGACTTGACATAAACACAAGGTTCAGAAGATAATCGCTTGAATTTCATTTTATTTGTTAAAAAGCCATTTATCTTATCATACCAAGACTTCGAAGCTTGCTTCAGTCCGTATATGGCCTTATTTAACTTGTAAACTTTATCTTCTTGGCCTTTTATTTTATAGCCTTCTGGCTGTTCCATAAAAACGGTTTCTTTTAAATCTCCATTTAAAAATGCCGTTTTCACATCCAGATGTTCGATATTCATATTATGTTCCGCAGCTAAAGCGAGCAAGGTACGTATAGTAGAATATCGTACTACGGGAACGTTTCTTCGTAATCTATACCGTATTTCTGCGTGTAACCTTTTGCAACAAGGCGCGCTTTATACCTTAAAATTTCCCCATTCAGGCCAAGTTTCCTTTTAAAGATCCACTTGCACTTAACTGGCCGTTGCTTCGAATCGCGATTAGTCAGAGTCCAACATTTGTTATCGATGAAGGATTTATACTCTTCCGCCATCGCGGCTTTCCACTCCTTAGCTTCCGGGCCATTCAGTGCCTCACGAACTGTCTGAGGGTCCCCGCTATCACTGCACGCAGTGCGTGCTACGCTCGCAGACTCAAACTCGCTGGATTCCTCTGTAGAGTTCTCGCAGTCTTCCAGTGTCGAATCTCCTGGAATGTACGTTTCATCCGCTGAGTCATCTGGGGTCTCAGTACTGCTCTCAGAATCATCTACCATAATGACAGTATTATCTTGACAGTCTTCTGTAGATGTTTCTGCGGGCTCTGTGGGTAACATCGGTTGCACTTGAGCATCATCATTGACAGTTTTATCGTTGCTAGCCAGATCAACGAGATTGTAACGTGAACTGTCACACTCATCAGATGATATGTCATTCCAAAAAGCATGTTCTAGAAAAATTACGTTTCTTGCTTTTATGACATTTTTCGGGTTGGTCGGATCAATCAATCTGTAACCTTTTGTTTCGTCACAGTATCCAACGAAAATATGTTTTTTACTCTTAGGATCCAATTTATCCCGTTTGTGCTGAAGAGCATAATAAGCTTGACAACCAAAAATGCGTAGGTGACTAAGGTTTTCCTTTTTACCTGTCCATTTCTCTTCTGGTGTACTGCCCATCACAGCCTTAGTTGGAGAACGATTCTTCAGGTAGACTGCGGTGTTAACGGCTTCTGCCCAAAATTCCTTCTTCAGACCTGCTTCCTGAAGCATGCACCTGGCTTTGTACATGATGGTTCTGTTCGCACGCTTCGCGACACCGTTCTGCGCTGAAGACCTTGGTACTGTGGTCTGATGTCGTATGCCATGCTTCTTCAGGAATTTCTGAAAATTAGAATTGACATATTCACCACCATTGTTACTTCGCAAAACTTTTATTTTCTTATTGGTTTGGTTTTCTACAAGAGTTATAAACTCTTTGAACATCTCGAAAACCTCATCCTTCCTCTTAAGGAAATAAACGAAAGTTTTTCGTGACAGATCATCGATGAACGTCAGGAAATATCTTTTCCCACCCATGGACGGACACGGAAGTGGTCCCGCAATATCGCTGTGAATCAACCCAAGTATGTCATTTGCCCTGGATACAGATTTCTTTGGAAATGGTAACCTAGTCTGTTTACCTACAACACAGGAAACACAAGACTGAAAGTTATTGTTATCATAAGAAATCCCAGTAGCCATACCTTTTCGCAATAACTCCATGCTTCGGGTGTTCAGATGCGCCAGACGTCGATGCCAAACTTGTTGCGTTAAACTGCTTCGCTGGTGCTTGGGCCTGCGCTTGCTTGACATGTTCAACAGGACGACTGTCATCCTTCAGTTGACACTCTGACGCCGCCTCGCTGTCACCTGTATCTACAGACAAAGACGAACACATAGCCTGCGAGGACCGACCAACTCAACCAATGCAGGTAAACGCGCACCACTGCGTCGCCTGTGCAGCTCCTACAATAAGTTCTTCACGTCAGTAGACATTTTTAATACTGGTAGACTACGTTTCCAAAAACAAATACTGATATACTAGCTGAGACAGATTGTTAAAATATTTTGTAAGCTTAACTAGATTCACTTTGTTTGTTGACTGAGTGGCAGCGGTCTTTTTGTTTAGTTTACCGTAGCATTAGTTTTAGTTTATAATATATAAACTGTATGTGTCCTTAGTGGGAGCATTTAAGGAGGTATGTGAACACCTAATGAATTACCACTGTATATGTATACTACATGTTTTGTCACTGCTTCTGTTGTTTCTCCAATAAATAAAATAAAAAAAAAAAAAAAAAAAGGATGGTTCGCTACACAAAACAGACACGGTTTCAATTGCATCAAGTTGATAAACACCATCTCTCTCGGTTGCAGTAGCTAAAACCTCCCCATTTTCGGTGATTGTACACACACCAGAACAAAACACAACTTTGTAACCCTTATTGACC
>JALPQI010022700.1:0-25536 GCA_025490895.1 Thaumatotibia leucotreta
AACTTTGACAAAACAAGAGACTCCACTAACTGTATGCGAACATTCTCGTTTATGTAAGGTCTTATCTTGTACAGAATTTTTAATTTGTAGAAGCAACTTCTCACTGCATTGGCTAAATGCTTTTCACTGGATAGGATAGCGTTACAATAGAGTTGTTAAAAGCAGGAGGTAAGCCCGTACTGAGGGAGCTCCAAAACCTTCTTAACGGTGTTTTATTCGAAGGGAAAACGCCGGAGGCATGGATTACAAGTGTGGTCGGCTTGATTATCAAAAAGGTAGACAAAACCCTGATGAAGAACAAGTATCGACCCATTTATCTTCCAGGCCATGTCTATAAGCTGTTCCCTAGAGTGATCACTAACCGTCTTGCGCGGAGACTCGACAAATCCTAACCTCCGTAAGGCTGGTTTCTGTGCTCCGCGCGGAGCAAATATGTATTGACTCAAGGGCGCGTTTCAGACTGGCGCAGTTTGAAACGCGCCATTGATTCAATACATATTTGCTCCACGCGGAGAGATCTCACGGGCGGTTCGCGTGACACAGGAAAGTACAGGAACTAGCCTAACGGGCTGGATTTCGGAGCAGATACGGCACCAAAACCACATCCACACAGTGCGGCAAATTATACAGAAGACCGAGGAGTATAATCAGCCCCTGTGTCTAGCATTTGTGGACTATGAGAAAGCCTTTGACTCGATTGAGATCTGGTCTGTTCTGGAGTCTTTGCAGCGATTTCAAGTAGATTGGCGATAAGATGTCTCTACGAGGCCGCCACCATGTCCGTCCAAGTACAGAATTAGCAAACGAATCCTATACCCATATCCTAACCTTGCATAGAGGCGGGACACAAGGGGGCGTTATCTCCCCGAAATTGTTCTCAAATGCAATGGAGGACATGTTTAAGACGCTGAGCCGGAAAGGATCAACATTAATGGCGAGTACGAGAGGTAGATATGTATACCTCGGGCAAACATTGCAGTTGGGTAGGACCAACTTCAAGGATAAGGTGAATAGAAGAATTCAGCTAGGTTCGGCAGCATTTTAGGAAGGTACGTCGAGTCTTCACATCGTTGATCCCCTGTGGGATCCCGCAGAGAGAAGCCCTTTCCAAAGCTCGCTGAACGACCTTGAACTTGTGGACCAGCCGTATCGTCAGTGTCCACGTTTCGGCTCCGTACGTCATGACGGGTAGGACGTACTGATTGAAGACTTTTGTCTTCAGACACTGACAAAAGTCTTCAGACACTGGTCCACAACTGGTACAGCTGGCCCACACGTTCAAGGTCGTTCAGCGAGCTTCTCTATAGCCATATCCTAACCTTGCATCGAGGCGGGACACAAGGGGGCGTTATCTTCTTCGTTTCTAGGGCTTCTCTCTGCGGGATCGAATCAGAAATGAGATTATCCGGCAGAGAACCAAAGTGATCAACATAGCCCACCGTATTAGCAAGCTGAAGTGGCAGTGGGCTGGCTATATTAGCTGTAGAACCGACAACCGTTGGGGTAAACGAGTTCTTGAGTGGAGACCGCGTGTCGGCAAGCGTACTGTAGGAGGCTCTCAGGCAAGGTGGAGCGACGATTTGCGCAGGATGGCTGGCAGGAGCTGGAGGCGAGCAGCCGAAGATCGAAGACGGTGGCGTTAATTGGGGAGGCTTATGTCCAGCAGTGGACTGCAATAGGCTGATGATGATGCCAATCCGGGCATTCGAGTCAATCCGTCTGACAATTTGATTTTGCTATGGAAAATTTCGGTCTTTGCTGTTAACTCTATGAACAACAGTTTTCAAGGCCACGCCGCCGATACGCCGCCGCCGCCGATCAATTTTGACCGGCGCGCCGCCGCCGGCTATTTGGCCATCGGCGCTCATGTCTATTTGGCAGTACTCAAACGTGACGTCACTTTTGATTATTTCATATAAAATTCCATAGTGGTGATCGTTTTGACAGTTCGAAAAAGATGCTGATTTGACTTGCCAGTCATCATGCTTATTGGTTATAATAATATGTGTACGACACCGACGGTACGTCCTTCTATCAATCTGTTTGCAATACGATAACGAATTGGACTATGTTTTTAAGCTAATCACCCAAATTACTATTAGTGTAATTCAGTAGTGTTATCTTATCGCGCCGTTATTGATATAGAGGTGATAATATGTTGGTTATATGACCAAGTCGTTAGCAGAATTGTATGTTACCGTAATGACATTAATGATTGAAGGTGAAATCTCTAATTGATTGAGACAACAATAGCAATTAGCGAAGTACATATGTATAAAAAAAAATAATTAAATTTTAAAAACTTTTATATTAAAATGTGTGAACTTAATGATCATGAATATCGTGATATTCATGAATTTCATGGTCGTAAATAAAGCTCCCATAAATAATTAAGTTTTTGTACAATAATTATTATTTTGAATATTTTTTTTGATAAAAACTTTTTAGGTGTTTTTTTAGTATTTCAAGGTTTCTTAATAAAACGGTTCATATTATAAAACTTTCTTGGGAAAGTTGTTGCTAAATTATTAAGTAGATTAATAAATAATGAAGTAAAGGTATTTATTCTGTTTTTATTTTAGTCAACACTTTTTTTATTGTATTGTTAATATGACACTGTTTCTCAATATGTAGGTAGGTATGCTGAGTAGGTAAATAGAAAACAACAATAACTGAGAAATATTTGAAATAAACATAGAGATGCCTTCGTCGGGAAACTCGGGAATTCAACCCAGAACCACCGGCTTCGTAGTCAGGTTCAATATACCTTTAGATACCTCTAGGTCTTGTAAATATGACATAATATTTAATCTTAAGACAGACTTGCATTCTGTGTGATCTTATTACTGCACATCTGCAATTATGCACATGCACTAATACAATTTCCGGACGCTCTGTCACTAAGATAAAACAGGATGCTTAGCCAAGTTGCCAATCGCTAACGCTTAGTAGCATATCGTAGTTTTCCCTCTCTGTCACTCTTTCATATTAGTGCGACAAAGAAAGTTAGCTGCCTTTCGTTTACGATTGACGGTTAAGCGTTAGCGATTGGCAACTTGTCTAAGCACCCTGCTACCGCAAACATCCAAGTTCACAATTTTCGGGGATTTTTCTCTGTCATTCTAATGACGCCTTCGTTGGAGTGACAGAGATAAATCTCCGTTTACGAACTTCGGTGTTCGCGGTAGCAGGCTTGAAAAGGTGCATTTAGACCAAACGAGCATTCGCTCATTCCATTCCCCACTACGAAATTCGTTCGTTACACAAAACGTGATTCGTCGAAATTCGTTGATTTCGTAGAGTGGTTTTACTGGCGCGCTACTGGCGAATAAAAAGCGCTTCAATTAAAGGTGCATTCAAACCAAACGACCACTCGCTGTTCTAACCCCCTACTCTACGAAATTCGGTCGTTACACGAAACGTGATTCGTTGATTTCGAAGAGTGGGGGATAGAACAGCGAATGGTCGTTTGGTCTGCATGCACCTTTGATTGAATCGCTTTTTATTCGCCAGTAGCGCGCTTGAGCAATTTGATCAATAAGTAAAGTATCCTTATTGACATTCACTTCGACCAAGATTAGAAATTTATTCATTTAGTTTTATTTATATCGTCGCCTGGTACCCACATCACAAGCCTTGATTGTCCTAACCGTGGGACCAGGTCGATTTGTGTAAGATGTCCCAACTTATTTATTTATTATTATTTATTCTGTTTAAATTTTAATTCGAATTGATGACGAATGAAGAGGCTTAATTGTCACCTTATTCTTCTATAATAAGGCATATTAATTAATGTCGACCTTTGCCGTCATACAACTCTGTACTATTTTATAAACCTACACACAACACATGTTTCAAAATTTGTGTCTTTTGTCGTAGACTATGTCGTACCTGTTGGTGTCAGTCGAAACGAAAGCAAGACATTCAAAAAGGCGGCCAATGCAAGCTCACAGTACGATGTAAAGAGGGTAATCTGAAATTGAAAAAAAAATGCGCTATTGACTGTTCACATGTAAATAAAATTGTTAATGTAACCAAGCAAACAATTTGTGCTAATAAATATTTATTTCTCAAACATGCAATGAAATATTGTCTTTACGTTCCTTAAAACAGACTAGGATTAGCTTTTAGGGCGCAGTAACTCACTGGGATGGAAATGGAATTTCATAACACTTTTCAGGCCTAGGCTTGCAAAAAAACTTTTTTTTTCGTTTCTAAAACATTGTCATTATTTTTTTGTATGTTTGAGAAAAGCACTATACATGCCTCGGCGTGAAAACGGATTCCCGGCCTTTGATGTAATGTACTATTGTTTATTCTTATTCTAATCCGTAATATTATACATCCATGGTTGTACATTTCCTTATGTGGTACTACGTGACTGTAGGGTACCTAAGTGTCCAGGTTTAAAGTTTCATGCAGGTGTGGGATTGGATGCTGATTTAGCATTCAGTATGGTAATCTAGTACGGCTGATAAATCAGGCAAAGGATTAAAATAAAAAGTGGAAAAAAGTACATTATGCTACAATTGCGAAAAAAATTCAAGACGAAATGAGTGGAGATATATTAAAGCACGACCGAAAGGAGTGCTTTAAATCGTCACGAGTTACGAATGTCGTTTTCGCACGTGTATCGTACGACGTTTTTCAGTACATATGGCCCTCCGAAGATATCGACCTGACACCTGACGTAAAAATGAACTACTTCTCGCACTAGCTCGTAAAAAAAAGAGCCATCTGTACTAAAAAGTTTTTAGTTACCCTAATGAAAGTAGGGAGTGATTTTTTGCATTCTTATTTTAACTCTAAAGGTGCATTTAGACCAAACCAGCGTTCGCTCATTCTATCCCCCACTCTACGAAATTCGTTCGTTACACAATACGTGATTCGTCAAAATTCGTTGATATCGTAGAGTGGGGGATAGAATGAGTGAATGCTCGTTTGGTCTAAATGCACCTTAACATGTGTGAGAATATATATGACATATTGTTGGAATACGTATTTAAAAACTAAAGGCGAAGGGTCCACGGAAAGAACATGTCTAGTCCTTGCGAAAATCAGGGCAAATTTGCACCTTTTTCCGTTAAAAGTAAGGTTGTTTTTCATTCTGAAATTTATATTTACTCCGAAATTTATATTTAATAATAATTACTCCGGAAATAATTGCCCCGAAAGTGTAAAAAAGCGGTGACTCATCTAATATTGGGGGTTGCAGGCGCCCATAGGCTACGGTGACTGCTTTCCATCAGGCGGGCCGTATGCTTGTTTACCACAGACGTGGTATTAAAAAAACAATATGCACACGCCCACGCGCACGTGCTGCACACTCACCCGGTGTAGCTTAGCCTTTACTAATAACATCATCATTATATCAGCCGAAAGACGTCCACTGCTGAACATACGCCCCCAAACATTGCCACAATGACCGGTCCTCTGCCACCCGCATCCAGCGGACTCCTGCGACCAGGGTGCTTAGACAAGTTGCCAATCGCTAACGCTTAATCGTCAATTGTAAACGAAAGGCAGCTAACTGTCTTTGTCGCACTAATATGAAAGAGTGACAGAGAGGGAAAACTACGATACGTTACTAAGCGTTAGCGATTGGCAACTTGGCTAAGCGTCCTGGTCACTAATAATATCAGTATAATATATTATCGGTAAGTCTGACGAGCTTAAACCGCATTGTGAAAGGAGCATGAATCATTTATGATTTTTTACCTGAATTAGTCATCTCCGGACATTCCAGGTAGCTGCCTTTTGACAAAAATAAACTAGTGGTACAAAATCCATTTAAAGTAAAGACTTAGTACAGCTTGGCAAAAAAGAGTAGAAATTAAAAAGTAGCAACATCGTAGTGTCGTCCCTTTCAAATCAATATGCGTGAGAAAACGGGACGACACTACAATGTTGCCACTTTTTAATTTCTACTCTTTTTTGGGGTTATTCCCACCTGTTACCACCAACTTGACACCAGTGGTAACAGCTGGGAATTTTTTTCCCACCTGTTACCACCAGAGTACTTGGTGGTAACTACTGGGATTTTTTTCCCACTAGTTACCTTACCACTAAAATATTTGGTTAGTTAGTAAAATAATTAGTTTGGTGGTAACAGTTGGGAATTTTAATTCCCAGTTGTTTCCAGTGGTAACAGGTGGGAAAAAAAATCCCAGTTGTTACCACTGGTGTCAAGTTGGTGGTAACAGGTGGGAATATAACCCCTTTTTTGCCGGGCTGTACTTAAAGTAACTGGACTAAATGTGTATCATTAATAAATCTAAATATAAAATAGTTTTTTTTATATTTATAGGATTTGGGTATTTCTTATATAAGCCATGTGGTGACGGAAGTAAGAATACATTTGTCGCCACCCCAACTCTTCCCGCGGTGTCGTAAGAATCGACTAGGGATTGGAATGTCACCATTCTTTGATTTGAATGATGATGGGCAGCAGGGTCATCATAGTGGAAACATAACTTGCGATCGCCAATCCGCTTGCCCAGCGTGGCGATTATGGGCATTTACCTCCTAATGCATCTATACGCATATAGTTAATAGGAGAGGTCAACGAAATGGGCTGAGATAGGCTGATATTTATGTGATGATGATGTGTATTTCTTATTACATACCTAGCTGGACAGCAGGGACCTATTTCTCGAAAGCTTATAACTTGTAAAGGTGCGTTTAAACCAAAAGAGCTTCGCTGTTCTAGCGCCCATTCTACGAAATCAACCAATCACGTTTTGTGTACCGATCGAATTTCGTAGAGTGGGAGGTTAGAATAGCGAATGCTCTTTTAGTTTAACCGCACCTTAATACAAGCGGAAGTCCTATTCTAATTACCACTACCTGGGTCGCGTTTTATAAAGTTACAATTTACAATTTCGCTGTTTGCCTCTCTAACGCACGCACGTATTGGCTAGAAAGAGAGGCAAACAGCGAAATTGTAAATTGTAACTTTATAAAACGCGACCCTGACTTCAAAGTCAAAGTCAAAGTCAAAGTCAAATAATTCTTTATTCAAATTGGAATAGCAACAAACTCTTTTGAATCGTCTAGATATGAAAACTACTTCCGGTTCGAACCCTACACCGCTGACCCAAGAAGAACCGATAAGAAACTTGGCGGGAATTCTTTTTTCAAACAATGATGGTACATCATTCCACTTGTATTACAAGTTACAAACGTTCGAGAAACGGGCCCCAGGCCTAGCCTAGATGCTTTTCCAACTTCGAATGTAACTTGATGAAATTAAATGGATTTCGGCTTTAGTTTACTATAAGTTTACAATAAATGCAGCGTTAAAACAGACATTTATCAGTGACGTATCATTCGTTCGCCGAATGAGGACCATGTTACCGGCGATCTAGGTACAGCTGGTAGATAACTGTTATCGACATTGGTGACGGCAGTAAGAATACGTGTCTATACACATACAGTGTGGAAATTAAACTCAGGCCCTGGAGGAAAACTATTTTAAATCCTTAAGCTAGCTCATTTTACTTAAAGGATATATTATATTCCTTTATTTTTGAAAAGAAACAAATCTGCATTTACAGATTTTTTTAAACTCGCTTGCTTCAACCGGGACTAGAACGAACTAAAATTAAAAAAATAAACACTTATAAAAAAACACTAACAAATACAAAAAAACCCCGGTCAAGAAAAGTTCTCGAAAATATCACCATGAGGCAGGAAGGGGTTCAAAATAGGCCAAAATTATATGACGTGATTAATGGACTAGTCCTAACTTGCTAGTAAACTTAAAGTCATTTGATAGCAAATCATGTCGTCCTTTGCCAACCTATGACTCAATCTCATTCTTTCAATGATACGTATATATATTATCTCAATTCTCGACGCAGTCACTATGAAACAGCCACCGATTCAGTGATATTTTAATCTAATCTACTAAAGTCGGAAATGTGTTTTTATTGCTAATTCATAAAAACAGGGATAGATAACATAGGATCAAGATTTTTTCCTTATAGTGCAGAGTATTAGTGCAATTACGGATTAAAAGCAAATAAAATGCGTAGGTACATTGTTTAAAACAAGGACAAAACAATACTACGGAAAGTCAGCCATATATGTTTTTTTTTTGTTTTTTTATTTATTTAAACTTTTTGCACAATATAAAAGAGTACAAATGGCGAACTTAACGCCTTAAGGCATTCTCTACCAGTCAACCATTGGGCTAAACAGAAAGCTTTGGTTTGGTTTTAGTATGACTTAAAATAAAGCATAAGGGGGCTGGCAGAAACTGGATGCATAAAGCAGCAGACCGAGCTCTGTGGCGTACCTTGGGGGAGGCCTATGTCCAGCAGTGGACTGCAACGGGCTAATGATGATGATGATGAAAATAAAGCGGGATATTTAACATGTAAATAGCAATTATTGAGCACATTCAGATGCCATCTTCGCGGAGTAACTGATATCCCTTTTTAAATCATTCCAATTAATAATTATTAATTTGTGAGCCTCCGTAGCCTAGTTGGTAGTGACCTTGCCTACGAAGCTGGAGGTTCCGGGTTCGAATCCCGGCGAGAGATTTGTGTATTTATTTATCATATATATTTTGTTACTTGGTCATCGCTGTCTATGTATTTAAGTATCCATATGTATCTATCTATTATATACCGTCGTCCGGTACCCACAATAAGTCTTAATTGAGCTTACCGTAGGACTGTCGATTTGTGTCAGATGTCCTAAGATATTTATTATTATTTATTTATACATGGCTATAAAATACAATCTACATACCTTTATACAGGTATATACATACGTATGTACATACATATATGTGTAAAAACAACCTTATAAAGTTATTCGCACCTCAGATGTCCGCTTTATATCTGAATCGCATATATCTGAATTTTTACAAAGAGATCGTTGACTCTCATCCTCACTACTGTTACGTAATAAACATTATTAAAAATAAAAAATAAAAGAAACGCGAAATATATTACATGTATTCATACTGTGTACCTAGTCATATAAGAATGTAATGATAATTAATTATGACCTGTAAAATGTATATTTTACCAATAAAGAATCTGAATCTGAATCTTTCGTGAAACATCTCGGCGAAGCAATCGCTGATCGTTGGGACAGATCCCTCAGCGTAGTTAGTAATGGGCTGGCTTAGATCGAAAATTATAATTTCCATACTCCGTGCTACAATACAAGCATGTGTATTCGGGGTACGCGCCAGAAAACTCCTTCAAAAACTTCTTTGGCCTAAACGATGGCGCAGCCCTACCCAATATTTCCTCTACTTCACTGGATTACCTAATATCTCCATCAGTGCTTGCGTGATAACTATTTATTTATTCATTTTTAAATTATCCTTTATGTAACTATATTCTTGTTACTAACTGATTATAAACCTTATAAAATTGTGATTTGTAATTATACGGTCGTGGATATATATTTTATGCGCCTTGCGCGTACCTATCTAGGGTAATATCACCAATAGATGAACAGTTAAGCAACTTTCACAACTTTAAATATTTTTTTCTATATGATGTATAGGCTTAGGACTTTTCATAGCATATCGTGGTTCTAAAATCCATGGAGCCGCTATGTGTAAAATTTTCGAAGTCAAAGTATACTGTAATATTAAATATAATGATTTATATCTACTGTCACATCGTTATGAATTAATTTTGATCGAACGTAATTATTTTTAAAAATCTAACTTGATTTCATAAAAAGTGCATACGAAATTAGTTATATCAGAAACCATAAAAAAACTAGACAATTAGGTTCAAGACAAACTAGAAAAAGTCTTAGATCGGTCTTAGATGATAAATGGCGAAAGTATCATGTTGTTTTTCTCGAAAGTTTCGAATCTTTCGTATAAATTACATGTAACTTCCAAACAAAAAACAAAACTGACGTTGGTCGACTTATACGACTTAAGGTACACCCGGCTAAGATCGGATGACCGAAATAACTACTGAAATAGTAGTATTTTTTCCTCACTTGCTATATTATGCATGACACCATTTCACCCCGCCCCTCTCGCTCTCGCTCAGCCGCATCTGTCCTGAGCTACGAACGTTTAAAAAAAAAGTTAGTTTTTCGAGAATTTTTGGAGATTTCATCTTTAACAGGAAGCTATGCACCTTTTACTCCTTACTTTAGAGTTGAAATGAGATACTAGTCCGATCATAAGCCAAGAAGGTTTTTCGATTGGGTGTCTTGGAAAAAAAATAGTGCAAGTTTGACTTTACGTTTACTCCTAAGCTATTCCTTGAGTGGCATTAAGTAAATTTATATTGAAAGCTTGATTTTTTTTTATCACGTACATTACACATCTGCAAGTTAAATGTTAGTGAGAATAAATTTATGATTTTTTTTGTGACATCCTTTCAACTCACCAAAAAATAGTCCGGTCCTTAATCTTAGTCTTATCTTTAAGTTCTTTTGTGTGTCAAAAATAAACGTCGTTAATGTCGTGTTCTTGAGGTATCGTGGTATTTCTTTATTATGGTACCTACGTTATGTCATAGAAATCAGGGTTCTGATTAGGTATGAAAATAACACGAAAGAACAAAAATACAGTATCATCTTTCGTTACAGAGCTATGATTTAACCTTTCGCATCTTTCAGTGTTTTACGAGTAAAATACTTTTTTTTTCGCATTATTTTATTGAGTTATGATACTCCGAATGTATTGGCTCTCGTACAAACACGTGACTTTTCATTTTGCTCAGACTAAATCTCAATATCAGTTGACAAGAAACAGTTTGAAACAGTTTAAATTATTAATTATGATAAAATACTTATAAATTGGAATCATTAATCTATGCTCTATGTGATGTCAACGTGAAGTGAAGTCTATTTACTTCAAAGGTAACGTCAGTTTTGTTTCTTGTTCGGAAGTTACATGTAATTTATACGAAAGATTCGAACCTTTCGAGAATAACAACATGATACTTTCGCCATTTTCATCACTATTTCCGATTTAAGACTTTTTCTAGTTTGTTTTGAACACTAATAGTCTAATTTTTTTATGGTTTCGGATATAGGTAACTAATTTCGTATGCACTTTTTATGAAATCAAGTTCGTTTTTTAAAATTAATTACGTTCGAATAAAATTAATTCAGTAACGATGTGACAGTAGGTATAAATCATTATATTTAATATTACAATATACTTTGACTTCGCAAATTTTACACATAGCGGCTCCAAGGATTTTAGAACCACGATATGCTATGAAAAGTCCTAAGCCTAATGATGTAACTCATATTCATCAATTTTTATTTTTTTATATGTTTCCGCATTTAATCGAGTTTAGAATAAGTTATTTTCGTGCCTCATATTAAACTTCAGTAATTTTATAAAAATGTTTATATTGAAAAAGGAGTCAAATTCCCCAGTAGTTGAACAAAGTGCCCTATCTCTGAACAATTTGACCCTAATAGATGAACCAGCATAATCGCAATATGGCGAGACCAATATATGAACGGCAAGACCCCAATAGATGAATAGAGCAAAGTAAAAACGTTAGTTTCTTAGATAAATTAATTGTATTTGACCTTCTTTTAATTAAATATAAACACGGTGTATATTATGTAACAATCTGATCTCTAAGAACAAAAGTTTAACTTTTCCCAAATTCAACCGTTCAATAAAACCAGTTGGTTCATGTTTTGGACACCGCATTAACGAAATGAACGAACTAAATTGATTTGAATTCATTTATTGGAATCCAACCCAAAAGATGAACCAACAAATTTTCCTAGTTCACCTTTTGGGCAGCGATTCTTGAGTTGAACAATCCCGTTTTCATACAAAAATAAATTACTTTAAAACGTGTTACATGAAAAAAGGGTCGTTCATCTTTTGGTCAAAAAATCATCTACAAAACTGATTGTAATTTTATGTATAAATATTACATCTAGCTATTTTATTATAATTTACACAAGCATTTGAAAATACGAGCCTTTGCCCAAAAGTTGACCGTCGTTCATCTTTTGGCCCGAACACACAATATTGGAACCATAACTTGACCAGCAAATATCTCATAAAATAAATAAAAAAAAACTATTCTTTATAATATACACAGTACAGATATTAGTCTAAAATCTATACTGAAGCGAATCAAGGAAATAAAAACCATATTCGATTTTTTACGTAATTAAAATCTTAAATTTTTGAGGGCTTTTCTTAATAAGGATCCCATATAAAACGCGATTTTGGCGCGAAGCGCAAACTCGACGGCCGCTCACTGCCGCGTGCGTGGCTTAATTGTCTGGTAATTCGCATGTGAGACACGATATAGTGTCGCCGCATGTGAGAAAAATACTCCCGGGCGTGGAAAATTATTCCTGATTTAATTATTTTGATTTTTAGACCTATCAGTCAACTTCTGGGTGGCAGTCATCTATTGGTGCTTTTACCCTATATTTTTGACCTGGATTGTATGCAATTGTAGACATTGTTGCGCACAGAGTTTTACGTGAGTAAACGCATGTTTAGACAGCTTGTAAGAAACGTATTTTCCTTCTATTGATACTATGAATAAAACCCATTCACAATTAAATCATTCGCACTGAATCACAGGTATGGTATTTATTGTACGACAGACAATAGTATATGAATACAATACAATTACAATTAGATGGCTATAATAGTTATTGGTACTATTTGCTACAATATTTTAACTACAGTACAATAATAATAAATTATAGTTATTATGCATTGAGACTCAATTGAGAGTCGTAAAAAGACAAAAACAATACGTTTAAGTAAAGTCGCCACTAAAGGTGCATTTAGACCAAAAGAGCATTCGCTGTTGTTACTTCTATTCTAACTCCCTACTCTACGAAATTCGATCGTTACACAAAACGTGATTCGTTGATTTCGTAGAGTGGGGGATAGAATAGCGAATGTTCGTTTGGTCTGAATGGCACCTTAAGGTGCGTTTAAACCAAAAGAGCATTCGCTGTTCTAGCGCCCGTTCTACGAAATCAACTAATCTCGTTTTGTGTAGGTACCGATCGAATTTCGTAGAGTGGGAGGTAAGAACAGCGAATGCTCTTTTAGTTTGAACGCACCTTAATAGTATTTGGGAACAATGTAAAATTGTAAACAAACCGTTTAATGAGACCAGCATGCCTAGCCAAGATGCCATTCTGCTATCGTATACGATAAGCGATAAGTCACGTGACCATAATACTGTACGGAAATGGTCACGTGGCATTTCGTTCGAATCTGTCAGAAAGTTAATACATATTAAGGAAGTAAGAAGTATACAGTTTAAAATAATAATAATAATAGCTCTATCACCAAAATTTGATATACCAACATTCAAATTCAAAGTCAAAATATTCAAATAGTCAAAATGAGAGAAAAAAAAAACTACTTCCGGTTCTAACCCTACACCACTGCCTGAGAAGAATCCGGCAAGAAACTCGGCGGAACTTTTTTTTTTCAAATAATAGTTTTATAACATCTTACAGCTAATATGCATTAATTAAAAACCAAACATAAATTTGATTTAATATAAATACAGATAATTATAGTACATTAACTAGAGATGAAGTCTCTAATAGTCAGAATAATTATACATTTAAATACGCATGGTCAAAATACTGTTGTCCATAGAATTTTACGCGGGTTTTCTATTTCTGCTCTAAGGGATAAAAGGTACCTAACAAACCTATACAGGTTAGAGTAGGGGAGGTACAAATATGTTATTTTTAATGAGGTGCTTCGCCCCCCCGTATTCTCTTTTTAAGTTTCGCAAGGATGAGGATTCTACATTTTGAATTTTAGTCAAAATACCATTAGGCATTTAAATTTTAGGTATTTTGAACGTGCATAGGTTTTTAATTTTAGGAATTGCAATACGTAGCCGTACTAAGGCCCTTAGAGCAAAACCGTATACCTATTTGGAGGTAAGAAAGTTGTGTACTAATACTAAATAAGACAACTAAGATATAGCTCAAACAAAAAACAGCGTTCTACTTCATCAAAATAAGGCCTACGTTATCTGTGCCCTTGACCTCCTTGATAGATAAGACGGTGGTCAGGTACGCAGCATGTGTTCGTTCGATTGGCTTTGCCCCTATTTGTTGACAGTAGGTTAAAAAGTTTTTTTTTAGTACAGATGGTGCCTTTTTAGGCTCTAGTGCGAGAAGTGTGTCATTTTACATTAGGTTCGAAACTTCGGAGGGTCATCTGCACTAAAAAAACGTCGTACGAGACACGTGAAAAAACGAAATTCGTAACTCGTGTCGATTTAAAATCGGTCGTGTTTTAAAACATCGCCACTCGTTTCGGTTTTCATGTTTTTCGCACTTGTGTCGTAATGTACTTTTATAATCGAAGTGGGCGATGGGATATTGGCGAAATCGGTTGAAGTTTTTAATTTGGTGTTAATTGATTAATATCAATATTGAATAAAATTATGAAAACGAATAAATTAAACTCGCGTCTGCGGGCGACGGACAATGGGGGAAATTTGATAGATCTACCTCCAACAAAATAAGAAAGGTAAGTACAAAACTACCCAGAAAGAAAAATATACTAAACCACAGACAATACATTTGAAGGGTGGATGTACACGCTAAATTTGCAAATTAAGCCAGTTATGCATTACAAGTATTTTCAGAATGAAGACAAGAGACAAAATAAATAATCTACGCCGGTTTTATCCCTACGCCTCGCCTCTGCCTGAGAAGAATTTCCGTCCTTTGTATGATTGTATTGTTAGGAAGGTATCCCAATATTGGTACCGGCAAGAAACTCCGCTGACAACTATTTTCATCCACATCTTAAGATCAACATGCATTAAACTGAAACATACAATTTTGATTCATAAGGAAATTTAATTAATTTTGAAAAAAATGCCAGTAATAAAAGGGGGTCAACACCGTCAAACACATCAGCTTCACGTGCTGAACATAGTAGGCCTCCGATCTGGACCTCCACATGTACCGGTTAGATGCGACCTGCATCCAGCGTGTCCCGCCTTCATAAGGTTCGTCTGTCCATCGTGTGGGTGGACGTCCTACGCTGCGTTTGCCTAGCCGTGGTCTCCACTCGAGCACTATCTCATTCCTTAGTATAGCCCCGTCCCTATAACTTACGTAAGAACTTACAGGTGTACGGCTGGCAAAGTGGCAGGGACGGAGCTATACTAAGGAATGAGATAGTGATATTCACCTCTCATTCCTTAGTATAGCCACAGTATAAAGACAAGTATAGCTCCGTACCTATAACTTACGTAAGCGCCTAGGCCGAAATTACACCTGTGAGTTCTTACGTAAGTTGCAGGGACGGTGCTATACTAAGGAATGAGATAGTGATATAGTGATATATTCACGTTTCATTCCTTAGACGTGAATATCACTATCTCATTCCTTCTAATGAGATAGTGATATTCACCTCTCATTCCTTTAGTATAGCTCCGTCCCTATAACTTACGTAAGAACTTACAGGTGTCGGCTGGCCTAAGGGCGTAAGTCAGGTTTAAAAAAGACCAACATTTTTTGGTATTTTTGTTGTGTAAAGTGGCCAAAACGGAAGACCAGAGGCCTATTTCTCGAAAGCTTGTAACTTGTAATACAAGCGGAACTCCTTATCTGATTAATAGTGTCAAAAAGAGACTTCCACTTGTATTACAAGTTACCTACAAGCTTTCGAGAAACGGGCCCCAGCGCTGGCTCTGCAAAATGCTGAGTTTTGGCCATTTCGAGACAAAATTTCGTGTTTATTGTTGTGTTTTGTTTCTACTGTGTCTCGAATAAACGTTTTTTCTTTCTTTCTTCTTTCAAAAACGACAGTGTCTTACACTCATGTCGGGCTAGTCACTATGTTTAATCAAATATCAAGTTTAATCAATCGGCCGCGCCTTTTTTATACATTTACAACTATAATCAAAAAGGTGCGGTTATCTAAAGCCAGATAAAACTTCAGATCTTGAGAGATAGCATTTGGACTTAGTTATATGATTGTACATACTTATGTGCATATCAATATCGTATTTTTTTTATCAACTTCGTTATTAAACGACCAAAATATTAGCTTTATCTTTGTGCTAAGAAAAAAATTGGGCGTTAATTTTTTCGTCACTCACCAAGTAACAAATACCTAAGTACATAAATAAATAAAGCTCGTATCTCAGTACGGATTCAATACTGACATAACACATTGCTAAGAGTAGTATTTTTAGAGTATTTCCTTTTTTTTGTCCATTTTCATAATTTTGAATTTACAGGTAATTTTTGGGTTGTTTCTAAAGGTGCATTCAGACCAAACGAGCATTCGCTATTCTGAACCCCTACTCTACGAAATTCGATCGTTACACAAAACGTGATTCGTTGATTTCGTAGAGTGGGGAATAGAATAGCGAATGCTCGTTTGGTCTGAATGCACCTTACTCAGAATCATGAGCTCTTTTGATCCCGAAAGGAAAAAATAATGTCCCAACATTTCCATGGATTTTCCGCATTTTCTCCTGTGTTACTGCCATACAAATTCTATGGAAAATTGTAACAAAATAGGAAAAAATCCATGGGAAGGATTCCATTAGCTATACAGCGTGGTGACGCTGCCAGTGTGGAACTTTTGCGTTAGATTTGGGTGTGTGTGAACTTGGCATATCAATAGTTAGCATCTCACAATTTTATGAGAGTTCTAGTAGCATGCCGAATAGTTCTAGAGTTCTGTATGGTTTTTTTAAATAGTTCTGCTCATTTATGGAAAAAAAATAAAAAATTAAAATGAGATGCTAACTTCGCAAACTTGGCATATCAAAAGCTAGCATCTCACTTTTTTATGAGAGTTCTAGTAGCATACCGACTAGTTCTAGAGTTCTAGACACTTTTTTTCAATAGTTCAGCTCATTTTAGGATAAAAAAAAATGTTTTTCTTAATGAGATGCTAACTTCACACACTTAGCATATCAAAAGTTAGCATCTCACAATTTTATGAGAGTTCTAGTAGCATGCCGAATAGTTCTAGAGTTCTGTATGGTTTTTTTAAATAGTTCTGCTCATTTATGGAAAAAAAATAAAAAATTAAAATGAGATGCTAACTTCGCAAACTTGGCATATCAAAAGCTAGCATCTCACTTTTTTATGAGAGTTCTAGTAGCATACCGACTAGTTCTAGAGTTCTAGACACTTTTTTTCAATAGTTCAGCTCATTTTAGGATAAAAAAAAATGTTTTTCTTAATGAGATGCTAACTTCACACACTTAGCATATCAAAAGTTAGCATCTCACAATTTTATGAGAGTTCTAGTAGCATGCCGAATAGTTCTAGAGTTCTGTATGGTTTTTTTAAATAGTTCTGCTCATTTATGGAAAAAAAATAAAAAATTAAAATGAGATGCTAACTTTGCAAACTTGGCATATCAAAAGCTAGCATCTCACTTTTTTATGAGAGTTCTAGTAGCATACCGACTAGTTCTAGAGTTCTAGACACTTTTTTTCAATAGTTCAGCTCATTTTAGGATAAAAAAAATGTTTTTCTTAATGAGATGCTAACTTCACACACTTACATTTGACACACAACATCCCAGCCGATAAGGATGTAAGATTATGACAGCCAGATATAATCAATAGCTATAATACTCTTCTGTGTGAATCCGAGGAGTTTTATCTTCCTGGACCAGAGTTTTGAGCTCTGGAGTCTCTGGAATATAAACTATAAAAAATGTTCGAAACTTGAAAGTATCCTACATTTGACACACAGCATCCCAGTCGATAAGGATGTTAGATTATGAGAGCCAGATATAATCAATAGCTATAACCCTCTACTGTGTGAATCCGAGGAGTTTTATCTTCCTGGACCAGACTTTTATGCTCTGGAGTCTCTGGAATATTAACTATAAAAAATATTTAACTTAACTTTCAAGTTTTGAATATTTTTCATAGTTTATATTCCAGAGACTCCAGAGCTCATGACTCTGGTCCAGGAATATGGAACTTCTCGGATTCAGACAGAAGAGTGTTATAACTATTGATAACATCTACCTCTTATAATCTTTCTTCTTTATCGGCTGTGGTGCTGTGTGTCAAATGTAGGACACTTTGGAGTTTTGAATATTTTTTAAAGTTTTTATTCCAGAGACTCCAGAGCTTAAAAATCTGGTCCAGGAAGATAAAACTCCTCGGATTCATACAGCAGAGGGTTATAGCTATTGATTATATCTGCCTCTCATAATCTTACATCCTTATCGACTGGAATGATGTGTGTCAAACCTAGCATACTATTAAGTCCCTTAAATAATTTTCATCTTCCAGAGCTTAAAAATCTGGCCCAGGAAGATAAAACTCCTCGGATTCATAGAGTAGAAGGATATTGCTATCGATAATATCTGTCTGTTATAATCTTACATCCTTATCGACTGGGATGATGTGTGTTAAATGTAGGATACTTATGAGTTTTGAATAATTTTTATAGTTTATGTTCCAGAGACTACAGAGCTTGTAAATCTGGTCCAGGAAGATAGAACTCTTCAGATTTATACAGTAGATGGTTATTGCTATCGATTATATCTGTCTGTTATAATCTTTCTTCCTTATCGGCTGGGATGCTGTGTGTCAAATGTAGGATACTTTCAAGTTTTGAATATTTTTTATAGTTTATATTCCAGAGACTTTAGAGCTTATAAATCTGGTCCAGGAAGATAGAACTTTTTGGATTCGTACAGTATAGGATTATAACTATTGATTTTATCTGCTTCTCATAATCTTACATCCTTATCGGCTGGGATGCTGTGTGTCAAATGTAGGATACTTTCGAGTTTTGGATTATTTTTGTAGTTTATATTTCAGAGACTCCAGAGCTCATGACTCTGGTCCAGGAAGATAGAACTTCTCGGATTCATACAGTAGAGTGTTATAACTATCGATATTATCTGCCTCTTATAATCTTTCGTCCTTATCGGCTGGGATGCTGTGTGTCAAATGTAGGATACTTTCAAGTTTTGTATATTTTTTTATAGTTTATATTCCAGAAACTACAGAGCTTACAAATCTGGTCCAGGAAGATAGAACTCCTCGGATTCATATTATAGTAGGTAGTTATAGCTATCTATAATATCTACTTCTAATAATCTTACATCCTTATCGACTGGGATGATGTGTGTCAAATGTATGATACTTATGAGTTTTGAATATTTTTTATAGTTTATGTTCCAGAGACTACAGAGCTTGTAAATCTGGTCCAGGAAGATAGAACTTCTCGAATTCATACAGGAGAGGGTCATAGCTATCGATAATATCTGCTTTTTATAATCTCACATCCTTATCGGCTGGGATGCTGTTTGTGAAATGTAGGATACTTTCGAGTTTTGAATATTTTTTTAGTTTATATTCCAGAGACTCCTGAACTTATAAATCTGGTTCAGCTAGATAGAACTCCTCGGTTTCATACAGTAGAGGGTTATAACTATAGATAATATCTGTCTCTTGTTATCTTACATCCTTATCGGCTTGGTTGCTGTGTTTCAATTTCAGGATACTTTCGGGTTTTAAATAATTGTTATAGTTTATATTCCAGAGACTCCAGAGCTTATAAATCTGGTCCAGGAAGATAGAACTCCTCGGATTCATACAGTAAAGGGTTTTAGCTATCGATAATATCTGCCTCTTATAATCTTACATCCTTATCGGCTGGGATGCTGTATGAACTTTTGATATGCTAAGAGTGTGAAGTTAGCATCTCATTATATAAGAAAAAAAAATTTATTCTCCTAAATTGAACAGAACTATTGAAAAAAAGTATCTAGAACTCTAGAACTACTCAGTATGCTACTAGAACTATCATAAAAAAGTGAGATGCTAGCTTTTGATATGCCAAGTTTGCGAAGTTAGCATCTCATTTTAATTTTTTAATTTTTTTTCCATAAATGAGCAGAACTATTTAAAAAAACCATACAGAACTCTAGAACTATTCGGCATGCTACTAGAACTCTCATAAAATTGTGAGATGCTAACTTTTGATATGCTAAGTGTGTGAAGTTAGCATCTCATTAAGAAAAACATTTTTTTTTATCCTAAAATGAGCTGAACTATTGAAAAAAAGTGTCTAGAACTCTAGAACTAGTCGGTATGCTACTAGAACTCTCATAAAAAAGTGAGATGCTAGCTTTTGATATGCCAAGTTTGCGAAGTTAGCATTTCATTTTAATTTTTTATTTTTTTTCCATAAATGAGCAGAACTATTTAAAAAAACCATACAGAACTCTAGAACTATTCGGCATGCTACTAGAACTCTCATAAAATTGTGAGATGCTAACTATTGATATGCCAAGTTCACACACACTAGATTTGGTTCAGAGCGGTTAGGTTTTAAATGTTTTGGGTTGACTGTTGGCATAAGGGAAAACGACGAAGTTGCGGATACATGCATCAGCCTATGATAGTCCACTGCTGGACGTAGGCCTCTCCTATTAACTATGCTATACGCATTAGGAGGTAAATGCCCATAATCGCCACGCTGGGCAAGCGGATTGGCGATCGCAGTAATGTGTCCACTATGATGACGCTGCTGCCCATCATCAATCTTTCATCAAATAATGGTCAATTGGTCAGTGACACTTCAATCCCTTAGTCGACTCTTACAACACCCGCAGAAGGAGTTGGGGTGGTGACACTGGTGACAAATGTATTCTTACTGCCGTCACCACGCGGCCAGTTACGGATAACTTTAACTTTATTGTTTTGTAGGAAATGAAGATGCCTATTGCTAATCAATCTGGCCTTCTACCGCTTCTATTCGAAATTCGTAAATTTCGGGAATTGGTCTCTGTCACTCTAATGACGCCTTCGTTGGAGTGACAGAAACAAATTCCCGAAATTCGCGGATTTCGAATTTCGCTGCTGTGCCTATCTAAGATGGATTTAGACCAAACGAGCATTCGCTCATTCTATCCCCCACTCTACGAATCAACGAATTTAGACGAATCACGATTTGTGTAACGAACGAATTTCATAGAGTAGGTAGTTTCTTATTTTGCTCAATAAACAAAATATAATATTTTCGTCGGTTATCGCAAGGATTACTCATGAAATAAAACTATGAATATGACTACTACGGATAAACTCGCGTATATTAATTAACTTTAACTTGATTACGACGTTTCAAACACTTTACAGGGTTCGTGGTCTGCGGGCGACTGACAATGGAAGAAATTTGATAGACCTAGCTACCTCCATTAAAATAAGAAAGATAAGCACAAAACTACCCACAAAGAAAAATATACTAAACCACAGACAATAAATTTTAAGGGTGGATGTAGGTATATAAAGTAGATACTTAATTTACAAAATTAAGCTAGTTATTCATTATAAATATTTTCAGAATGAAGACAAGAGACAAAATAAATAATCTACGCCGGTTCTATCCTATTATTTATGAAGTTAAAATTAGAGTTTATCCGTTTTCATAGTTTTATTTCATGTGTAATCCTCGCGGTACGCAAAGAAAATATTATAATTTATTTTTATTGATTTATTAATGCATAATTAATAAAACAAACACGTCCCACTAAAACACCTATTTCCGAAATCGTTCACACGCGTCGAAAGCCGACCCGTCTCCAAGTCCCATTGTTCCGCGAACCGAATACAAATATCGGCTCAATTCGATATTTCCCGTTACTTCGTGTTGCAACATGGCGACCGAACAATCTGGAAAATACTTGTTTACCAATCGTCAGTAAACACTAAAAATAAAATAAGTAAAAAAAGTTTTAAGTTAAACGGTTTTTATTGCACCAAAAAATAGAAAATAAAAATTTATTGTACAGTCAAGTGCAAAAATAAGTATCGAAAGAATCCGTTCATAAATATGTTACGACGTTCTTATTACACAGAATTAGAGTGCACTGGGACATATTTTTGAACGTTTTTGTATACCTCTTATTTTGTCTTCGACTGTATCTAACCGTAGATGCTAGTTTCTGTAGATTATTCACGTGAAACTATTATCACTGTAGGTAGTCTTCCCAAGTCGGATGTTGAAAGCCACGTTTGGCCGCTATGTCAGTGCATTAAGCGTTAATCGGAAACTTTTACCAAACTAAAATAAAAACGTGGGGCGCACGCAATTGTGATTAAGTCACTATATATTTAAGAACACACATAGAAAACGAGACAGGAATAGTGTAATAAGTTTTGTTCTAGCCTTGATAAAAGCTATTTACCTCTGTTGTAGAAGTGATGGAACAGATGGATGATTAATTGCAAAATTAAAGCTACAATTACATAAATATTTTGAACTTGTACGTTTCTTTATAATAACGCCCCACGTTTTTATTTTAGTTTGGTAAAAGTTTCCGATTAACGCTTAATGCACTGACATAGCGGCCAAACGTGGCTTTCAACATCCGACTTGGGAAGACTACCTACAGTGATAATAGTTTCACGTGAATAATCTACAGAAACTAGCATCTACGGTTAGATACAGTCGAAGACAAAATAAGAGGTATACAAAAACGTTCAAAAATATGTCCCAGTGCACTCTAATTCTGTGTAATAAGAACGTCGTAACATATTTATGAACGGATTCTTTCGATACTTATTTTTGCACTTGACTGTACAATAAATTTTTATTTTCTATTTTTTGGTGCAATAAAAACCGTTTAACTTAAAACTTTTTTTACTTATTTTATTTTCAAGTTTTTAGTGCAATTGTTAAGATACTTTCCGATACTATACCTACGTATTCTAGATCAAAGATGTTGTTTATAATATACTGTAATACAAATTATGCATGCTAAGTAGCGCTTATACTCTCGCGCTTTCATCGCGAATCACGACACATATTTAAACGTAATGAACATTATTTTATGTGTAACGGGATCCCTGCTGAATAGATATTTTTAGAAATCCGACACAAAAAAATGTTATTAAATATCTCGATCGACAAATGTAAACCAAAGGCTGGGCGTGGTTAATGCACCTAAGCTTGAATGCCGTATGGACGTGTTATTTATACAATAAGTACCTTATATAACAGATAGGTACCTGACTATAAGGAATATATCAATCAATTTGGTTTATTGAGAAAATCAAGTTAAAATTTTTATATTGTACACAATATACAAGTCGAATTTTGAGACTATAAAATATAAATTCGTTCTCTCAGTCGACCAACCGGAGGACCGCAGGTCTGACGGAATCACTCTATCAGCTGGAGGGCCGCAGGCCCGACGGCTCTCCCTAGGCGATCCACTCACGCTGTCACTTTATCAGCTGGAGGGCCGCAGGCCCGACGGCTCGCCCTACGCGATCCACTCACACTGTCACTCTATCAGCTGGAGGGCCGCAGGCCCGACGGCTCGCCCTACGCGATCCACTCACGCTGTCACTCTATCAGCTGGAGGGCCGCAGGCTCGACGGCTCGCCCTACGCGATCCACTCACGCTGTCACTCTATCAGCTGGAGGGCCGCAGGCCCGACGGCACTCTCTACGTAATTCACTCACGCTGTCACTCTATCAGCTGGAGCGCCGCAGGCCCGACGGCTCTCCCTACGCGATCCACTCACGCTGTCACTCTGTCAGCTGGAGGGCCGCAGGCCCGACGGCTCTCCCTACGGGATCCACTCACGCTGTCACTCTATCAGCTAGAGGGCCGCAGGCCCGACGACTCTCCCTACGCGATCCACTCACGCTGTCACTCTATCAGCTGGAGGGCCGCAGGCCCGACGGCTCGCCCTACGCGATCCGCTCACGCTGTCACTCTATTAGCTGGAGGGCCGCGGGCCCGACGGCTCGCCCTACGCGATCCACTCACGCTGTCACTTTATCAGCTGGAGGGCCGCAGGCCCGACGGCTCTCCCTACGCGATCCACTCACGCTGTCACTCTATCAGCTGAAGGGCCGCAGGCCCGACGGCTCGCCCTACGTGATCCACTTACGCTGTCACTCAATCAGCTGGAGGGCCGCAGGCCCGACGGCTCGCCCTACGCGATCCACTTACGCTGTCACTCTATCAGCTGGAGGGCCGCAGGCCCGTCGGCTCGCCCTACGCGATCCACTCACGCTGTCACTCTATTAGCTGGAGGACCGCGGGCCCGACGGCTCGCCCTACGCGATTCACTCACGCTGTCACTTTATCAGCTGGAGGGCCGCAGGCCCGACGGCTCTCCCTACGCGATCCACTCACGCTGTCACTCTATCAGCTGGAGGGCCGCAGGCCCGACGGCTCGCCCTACGCGATCCACTTACGCTGTCACTCAATCAGCTGGAGGGCCGCAGGCCCGACGGCTCGTTCTACGCGATTCATTCACGTTGTCACTCTATCAGCTGGAGGGCCGCAGGCCCGAAGGCTCTCCCTACGCGATCCACTCACGCTGTCACTCTATCAGCTGGAGGGCCGCAGGCCTGACGGCTCGCCCTACGCGAACCACTCACGCTGTCACCCTATCAGCCGTGACCCTATTAGTCTATCAGCCGGAGGGCCTCAGTAATGACATACGGTAGTAAGCCGTGGTCGTGTACAATGGGCCTCATAAGAAGGCTCAAAGTCACCCAAAGGGCAAATGGAGAGGCCTATGCTAAGAGTCTCTCTGCGAGATCGGATTAGAAATGTGACCATCCGCAACAGAACCAACGTAACCGATATAGCTCTTCGAATCGCTAAACTGAAGTGGGTGGGACTCGTTGCGCGTGGAAACGATGGCCGTTGGGGCGGTAAGGTTCCCGAGTGGCGGTCACGTACCGGAAGGCGCAGCGTGGGTAGGCCCCCCCACAAGGTGGACTCATGAACTGGTGAAAGTCGCTGGATACGGGTGGCACGAGCTGATATGATGATGATCATGATAATTGAATCCGTATGTTTCTACCAAATATCTAAAGCAGTACTTCAAAATCTACATATCGCTAAACCTAGCGGTTGTGGCAGGCAGTAACGCTGGAGTATTAGATTTGAGGAGTTGGACGTTAGTATTAAATTTGCATGTCTCTTTTCTACCTATATACGTCATATCTGAAGAACTTCTTTAAAATCAAGATATCGATAAAAGATAAACCTTGCGGTTATTGTGGGCAGTACTGCAGCATCAGGAGTCAGGAGTTGGAAGTCAAGATCAGGCTGTTTAGTATTTGATTATGCCAAACATGCTATACTTTCAATTACACGTGTCTAACACTCTCGGTTAAGGAAGGCAGTACGTCTGCAGCATCAGGCTTTGAGGATACAAGGATAAAAATATTATAATATTGCATTGTCATGGGGACTTGATAAGAGTTTCAAATTTTATTGATTTCGGTGCAGTAGAAGTGGTCGAAAAATCGATCACAAGATTTGAAGCATCGACGACAGTTGATACGCGGTGAAGTTAATAAAAACCGTTTAAAAAACTATAAGCAAACCTAGAAACTTCCATTATTCCATAATCACACACTTTAAGAATAAAGACTTAGTTTTATTACGAATTTAGAATCTTAATCCTTGAGCTAACATACATTTTTAGTCAAAATTATTGATATTTATTAGTATTAATTAAAATATATCTGCGAACGTGTTTCACGATATGTGTCAAAGGCGTCAAATGCTATGGAAAG